>ML128013.1:5556-17181 GCA_003846335.1 Cuora mccordi
TTTTCTTCTCTCTCATGCTGGCGCTGCTTCTCCTTTTCTTCTCTCTCTCGCTGGTGAGATGTAAACACAGTTGTAAACACAGGAGTTAACTTCAAAATGACAGCAGTTTCCTTCTCATTCAACACTGCTGCCACCATGTAATGATCTCTCAGTTCATTAAATAAACCAGTGAATGAGAAAGGAATAAAACTTTTAATAAAAGAAACTAGAGACCTTCTGTGGTGAACCTGTGTTCTCAACCCCAGATTCCAAGGCACATGTAAATCCCTATATTCATACCGTCCCTTATGAGGGATGCACTCTAAATTATATTCTTCCACAAACATATCTCTACAGTGAGTGATTGTACAATACATCCTGTGTCATCAAACTTGTAATTGTTAGAAAAAATGGTTACTTAACTGTACAGTAACCACTGTTCTTCAAGACGTGTTGTGCACATATACATTCCATTGCAGGTGTGTACACACCCAGTGCACTCGAGTTGGAGACCTTTCCCAGCAGTACCAATAGGCGGTGCATGCACCCCAGCTCTCCTCTTGCCCAGATGAGACAAAAAAAGATGTGTGTCCACTGCCTCCCTCTCCATTCTGTCACACTGCTGTAGGCAATGCCCAAAGCTGTGAGGAAAGTGGGAGGGTCATAGAATGTGTATGTGCACACGACATCTCAAAGAAGAACAGTTACAGTACAGGTAAGTAACCTGCTTTTCTCCTTGGAGTGATTGTGCACATATACATTCCACGATAGGTGATTCAACAGTAGTTCCTCTACAGGTGGAGGAATTTTGGATTATTTAAAAAGAGATTGTAACGCTAACTTGAATTGCCACAAGAGGCTTGAGTGACAGCGTAACGAGTGGAAAAGGTATGCACAGATGACCCACATCATTGCCTTGTGTATATCAGCTATTGGAACATTGCTCAGAGAAGCCGATGAAGTGGAGCAAGCCCTGGTGGAGTGAGCCATTATTCTCTGTGGAGGAGAGACTTCCACAAGATTGCAGCAAAGCTTCATGCCATCAGAAGTCCAGTCTGAGAGTCACTGAGATGACACTGATTGACCTTTGATTCTCTCAGAATAGGCTACAAAATGCTTGTGGGAGGTCCTGAAGGATCTGGTGAGGTCCAAGTAGAATGACAGGGGTCTAAAAACATCCAAAGGCTGAAGTGTTTCCTCAGCTTTAGACACAAGGGGGAGTGGGATTGGTGGAAAAACACTGGGAGATGAATTGTTTGGTTAGATGGAAGGCTGACACTACCTTAGCTATAAACTTAGGCTGTGCCTGAAGGGAAACCTTGTCCTTAGGGAAGATTGTGAAAGGAGGGTTAGCCGAGAGAGCCTGACGTTTGGAAACTCTCCTTGCAGAAGTGATGACCACTATAAAGGCCATTTCCATAGACAATAGAGATAATGAAGGTGCTATAGGCTCAAAAGGGGAGCCCGTGAGTTTGGAGGGGACTAGATTTAATCCCATACATGTACAGAAGCAGACACAGGAGGGTAAAATGGAGCATGTCCCTCCCCTGGACAGATCAAACAACTCTCGTGCCTATCTGTGACAGGGAAAACAGCCCTGAAGGTGGCACATTGTTCAAATCCTGGGGAATTTATCAAAGTAAAATCTGCCAGAAAACTATCAAACTGTAATAACTAACAAACTAAATTATTGAACACTAACTCACTGTATACCCTAAAACTGTGGAAGTCTGGCTAACTGAAGGAAAAGCCATGGGGAGCCACACCTGTCACCATGGGCAGTGAGAAGGAACTAGAGGGAGTCGGCAGAGAGCACAAGGAGAGAGGAGAACAGGTGCTGCCTGCTGGTACTGCTGGCTAGTCTCTGAAGCCAGTGCCCTGGGTGCACATACACCTGCAGTGGAACGTATATGCAACAGTCACTGGAAGAAGAACCTTATTCACAAGACTCAGTTTTCAAGGAGAACTTTGTTTGTTCTGGAAATCCAAATATTTTTCCTTAGGAGCTTTTTGCAGAATCACTTGCTTGAACTGATTTTAGCTCCTCAGAACATATTGGATCTGCTATGGGATTCAAGATGCTGTATTAATTAGCTTACAGAGTAGATATATTTGCCGAAATTGCTGAAATCCAACCTCATTTTGGGTTTTCACAGCTTTAACAATATCTGAAAAGCTCTCAGAATCACACTCTGGTTTGCATTCTCTCATATATTCTTCCATAGTAAAGGTTCCCTGGATTAATAGTTGGCATCAACATTCACTTTCCCAAGATAACATTTCATGGTGAAGTTGAAACCGGAGAGCTCTGAAACCATCAATCATGAGAAGCATTTAGTTTAGCTAATGTCATCACATATGTTAGTGTGTTATTATCACTACAGACTGTAAACAAAGGTTCAGAGAAGAGGTAATCTCTGAACCTTTATGTTAAGGCCCATTTCAGAGCCAGACACTTTCCCAGAGTATAACTGGTAGTTTTTTGCAGGTGTCAAAGTTCTGGATCCACGGGCAATCGTCTGGGGCTTCGCATCTTGATGCTGGTACAGGACTGCTCTCAGGCTCTCTTTTGAGTAACCATATGCAAGGTGAATGGTTTCTGTAAATTGGATAGGCCATGATTGGAGAATTGAACAGTGTAAAGGAATGCTAAACTGTAGTATACTGTTTAGCCACTAGGTGGCTCTCTGTCTAGCATACCTCATCTGAGTCCATAACATCCCAACCTGGCAGTGAATTGTGGAAGCAGGGAAAGAATTAACAAGGATTTGAAGGGGATTTTAATGCATGTCAGTCAGTTAGCAAGAGTCAAGCTAATAGTTAGCAAGAATTAGGCCAACTGTAACCCTAATGACGTGAGACTTGTAGAAGCAAGAATAGTGTGAGGCGAGAGCAAAAGAACTGTATAAAAAGTTATTACGACCTTGCACTGATAACCAAATATGCAGACTGGTGTCTTCTAGGAGTGAGAAAAATAAGATAGCAGAATGGCTTATGTATAAACAAAATGCAGTTGTTGCTCATTATTGTCTGTATTATTGCTAGTTATTGTCTGTAACAAAGGTATAAATGCTGCTGTAATTGTTTACCAGTTGAGAGACCTGTCCGGGACTGGGGCGACCCTGTGTCCTAGGGCACTCTCTCCCTCTATTGTAATTACTAGAGAAAGAATAAAGTATTTGATTTTGCTGCACCCGAACGAAAAGCGAGAACTGAGTTTTTCTCCGACAATTTGGGGGCTCGTCCGGGATGGCAACGCCCACGGACCCACAGACGGCTACTATGGATCATTCCCCTTCGAACCCCATGGCGCTACAATAGAGGTAAGATCCCTTTTGAAATCTCTATTGGGGTGTCGGAGGAGGACTGTCCGTGGGGACGTCTGTCTCTGTTGGGCTCATGCCATCTGAACTTATTGACTGTGCAGCAAGATCAGATGCAGAGTGGTATTGGGGAGAGGCCCCAACAAGGTTAGTTTATAGTAGTATTGGGAACTGCTGAGTTGGCCAACAAGGTAAATGCATAAGGTAATGCATAAGGTAAATGCATTAGGAATGCATCGGTGCAGAGGGGTTTTTACCGCCTCAAGAAGGGTTGTCATACCGCCTCATGGTATTGGGTCTGGACCAGGTAAAGATGCATCGTGGTTAAAAAAAAGAAAAAAAGAAAAAAGGAGGCCTTGGTGTGTGTGTGTATGTACACCAGTGTGAGTGACTGTTACCGGAAGACGCCCAGAGTACCCTGTGAAGTGAATGCTCATGATCAGGACTATTCTAACGCAAGCCCGGTAACTAGTGGATCTTTAGGAGATCCGACCCACGGTGGGCTGACTCGGCCTGGCATAGTCCGGTGAGGAAGCTACCTGGGTCTAGGAGCGTGTGAACCCATCTTCCCTTCCCTTTCCCTTCCGTATGGGCTACTGACAGTCTGATCATCTCACTGGACGCAATCAGAGTAAGCGGCGCCGTCTCCCAGAGACTAGCCGACGCTCTTTGCTGAAGGGAGGTGTAGGAGAGTTGTGGTCATCCTGATTAGTCTCTCCTGTGTGAGTACCCTATAGGGAGAGATCCTCAGTTTATGAGCCGCTAGCACGGACAGGGAATCCCCCCTGTTTGTGTGATTGGAAAATGGGGGAGGGACAGTCTAAACATTCCACCTTACCCCCTAAGGGTACCCCAGCATATTACATGTACGTACATTATGGTCCTAAAACCTGCACGTATTTAGAGAATTGGAATCTGTACACGCGTGAAAATTCATTTAAACAATGCCAATTAGAAGGTACCTTCGATTTAGATAAACTTATGTGCCTCAGAGGAACCCTTACTTCACCACAAGCCTCTGATGTGCAGTGGGGGCAGTTTATGTATTGGTGGGAGGAAGCAACAAAGAGACTCCATGAGTCTCGGGTGCGGAGTCTAAAGGACTCCGAGGAAAAATTAAAAACTCAAGTACAGGATTTGAAACTTAAATGTCAGGCATCCAAATGTCTTCCTGCTCGAGCAAATCCCTCTGCTTCTCCTTATCCCCAATTAGTTAAGGCTGAAAGTGAGGAGGAGACTGCTGAGGACATAGTAGATTTTTTTAGCAGCATTCCACGGCCGCAGCCGTTACCTCCCACTGCCCCCCCTACTCAGGCTATGCCGGCGGTGGTAACTTCGCCGCAGCATGTATCAACTGCACAAATTGTTCATTCTTCTCCTGCGGAAGAACTCTCTTCTCCACTACTGAGTGATTCTGATCTTCCCAGTAGCCCAATCAACCCTGGTTCTTCTGATAACAATGCCCGCTACTTTCTTAGAAGCACAGCACAGACACTCCAGGCTCCTTTGAGAGACTTGCCTGGAGCTGTAGGGGGGTTAGTTAAGGTGCATGCCCTTGGACACCTGGAGATCTTAGAAACTTGGTAAAAGAATTTCCCAAAATCAGGGAGGAGCCAGAAAAGTTTAGAGAAGAGCTCCAGACAGTGATTCAGTGCTATAATCCATCTTGGGCAGATATTAATCAACTCTTGCGAGCGGCTCTGCCAGCTGAAGTTCAACAACGGCTTATCAGACAGGCAGCTTGGCCTGATGCCGACCCTGGAATTGAGCATGAATTAAGAGAGGCTAGGAACCGTCTCTTAACCTCTGTTACAGAGGTTTGTCCTAAGAAAACAGATTGGACAAAAATTAATAACTGTAAACAGAACAAAGAAGAGTCCCCTGCTGATTATCTAGATAAACTGACAAAGGTCTTTGAACAGCATTCGGGAATTGCTAATCCAGCTGAAAATGCCAGAGAAGCGGTAGGAGCTGCTTTTGTTCAGGGACTCTTACCAAAAGTTCAGCAGCCATTAAGAACTATTTGTATTGGCTGGCAAACTAAACCCCTTTCAGAATTGGTGACAGTTGCCAATCATTGTACAGCTTGCATAGAGCAGAAGAAAGAAAATACTGAAACAAAACTTATGGCTTTGCAATTACAAACTTATCAAACAGGGGCCGTGGGGGAATAAGAAGAGGACGAGGACGAGGTCGTGGGCGAGGTATGGGAAGGGGTTCCTCCTATCCTGCCCAGAATCCTGCCCCGACTGGGAGCACTGCATGCCACTTTTGTGGTCAGGAGGGACACTGGAGAAATGAGTGTCCAAACCGACTATCTCAAAACCCTCCTCTGTTCCCAAATCCTGAAGCGCCTGCTTTTTCCCCACAGAATACCCCTTACTAGGACAGCCTGAGGGAACATAACTGCATCATGAATCCTTTAATTCCTATTAATCAAGAAGGCCCATATGTTAATTGTAAGATTGCAGGAAAATCCGTTACTTGTCTTGTGGATACCAGAGCTAGTAAATCTGATTTGAGATCCTCAGAGTTTCCCTCTGTTCCTTTGTCAACTTTGTCTGTTAATGCTGTAGGCATTTCAAACTGTCCTGTTTCGCATCCTGTCACAAAACCCCTTGCTGTTTTGCTAGGGCCCCTCGCCGATGAGCACGCATTTTTGCTCAGCCCCTCCTCTCCCGTGAATTTGCTGGGAAGGGATCTGTTGTGTAAATTAGGTTGTACCATTTATTGTACACCAGATGGCGTATTCTTACAAGTTCCTGATGAGAATACTAATCTGGTGATGGCCACACTCCATATAGCAGAGCCAGCTAAATCAAAGATACCTCTCAGCCCTGACCTTGTGCATTTGTTATCACAAGTGCCCCCCCCATCTCTGGTTTCGTCATGCAAATGAAGTGGGACAGATTAGGACAGCCGAGCTGGTTAAAATTCTAATTGACCCTGCTAAAGCTTTGCCAAGAGTTCCACAATACCCACTGCGTCCTGAAGCAGAGGAAGGCATAGCTCGTCATAGAGTCTTTATTACAACAGGGTATTATTGTTCCCACGATTAGTTCTTGTAATACTCCTATCTTTCCTGTAAAGAAGCCAGGAAAGAACACCTATCATTTTGTTCAAGACCTCCGCGCGATTAATGCTGTTGTTTTGCCTTCTTTTCCTGTGGTTCCAAATCCAGCTACAATTCTTTCTTGTATTCCACCGTCAGCCACTTATTTTACTGTTGTGGATTTGTGTTCAGCTTTTTTTTCTATTCCCATTCACCCGGATAGTCAGTATTTGTTTGCCTTCACTTACAAAGGATGTCAGTATACCTGGACCAGGTTACCCCAAGGGTATACTGAGTCTCCATCCCTGTTTTCCCAGATCCTAAAGAAGGATTTGGATGATGTGGTTTTCCCTGGTAAATCAGTGCTTATACAGTATGTGGATGACCTTTTGCTGGCATCTTTCTCTTTTGAATCTTGTAAAATTGATACTTTGACACTTTTAACTGCTTTAGCTGCCAAAGGACACAAAGCATCCCAGGAAAAACTCCAACTGTGTCAACCAAGGTTCGTTATCTTGGTCATGATATTTCTCATGGCACACGTCATTTATCGAATTCTCGTATCTCAGCTATTTTAAATATGCCTAGGCCTGGTACTATTTCTCAAATGCGTACTTTTCTGGGCATGACTGGATACTGCAGACAGTGGATTTTAGGTTATGCAACAGTGATTAAACCCTTACAAGATCTAAGTCAGGTACACCTGAGCCACTTCCTTGGCCCCCAGAGGCTGAGAGAGCTTTTGTTGCTATCAAACAGAGACTATCCAGCGCACCGGCCCTGGGGCTTCCTGACTATACTAAACCATTTACTCTTTTCTGTCATGAGCGTAATGGGTTTGCTTTGGCTGTACTAATGCAAAAGCACGGAGACAAACACCATCCCATTGCTTATTACAGTACTACCCTAGATGCTGTGGCAGCTGGATTTCCTCCTTGTCTTTGGGCTGTGGCTGCAGCAGCCCTTTCTGTTCAGGTATCTGAATCTATTGTTTTAGGATCTCCTTTGATTGTTGCTGTTCCTCATGCTGTGGCTGCGCTTCTGTTAAAATCTAAGACACAGCATTTATCCACTTCTCGTCTTACAAAATATGAGCTTGTTTTGCTATCTTCATCTAATATTACTTTGGCTCGTTGCCCTGTTCTGAATCCAGCCTCTTTGTTGCCTGGGCCAGAAGACGGAGAACCACATGATTGTGTGTTTGTAACATCTGTCCTTACTCGTCCTAGAGATGATTTACTGGATGTGCCTTTGCAAAATCCTGATCTTCTTTATTTTTAGATGGCTCGTGCTTACGAGATTCTAAGGGTAAACTGGTTGCTGGTTATGCTGTATGTACTGCCTGTGTTGTTGTTGAAAGTGCTTTCCTTTCTTCAGTGTTTTCCTCTCAAGTAGCTGAACTTGTGGCTTTAACTCGAGCTTGCATTTTAGCTAAAGATCAAACAGTTACTATCTATACAGATTCTCGTTATGCTTTTGGAGTAGTACATGATTATAGATTGCTTTGGAAATATAGAGGTTTCCTTACATCCACTGGTTCTCCTATTAAGAATAGTTTTTATGTATCTGCTCTTTTGGATGCCCTTTTGTTGCCTAAAGCTATTGCTGTTGTTAAATGTACCGCTCACAAGACCCCTCATGATGAAGTTACCCGTGGAAATGCTTTGGCAGATTCTGCAGCCAAATCAGCAGCCCTTTCCGTACCTCAGGCTGAACATACTTGTGTCCTAATTGAGCAGCCTTCACTAGCCTCCCTTGAGGATCTGGCTAAGATCCAAGAGGCAGCATCAAGAACCGAGAAACACTCTTGGAGTGCTGCTGGATGCATTTTACATACTGATCATCTTTGGCGTGCCCCAGATGGTCGCCTGGTGGCACCGAAGATGTTAATGCCCTGTCTTGCTCGCATATACCATGGAATAGCACACGTGAGCAAAGGGGGGATGGTTGCTGCAATTACCCGAGATTGGTTTGCATCCAGTTTCCCTTCTGTAGCACATTCCTACTGTCAACACTGTGTGATTTGTCAACAGCACAACATTGGTAAAGCTGTTAAAGCTAAGTGGGCAGCCCACCCTCCTCCTTGGGAACCTTTTGTAAATATTCAGATTGATTTTATTCAAATGTCTAAATGTTGTGGTTATGAATATGTATTAGTTTTAGTTGATGTATTTACCAATTGGGTTGAAGCTTTTCCTTGCAGGAAAGCAGATGCCAGGACTGTTGTGAAGCTTCTGCTTAAAGATTTTGTACCACATTTTGGCATCCCTGTGAGTATCAACAGTGATCGTGGAACTCATTTTACTGGACAGATTGTAAAGGAGTTATGTGCAGCTTTGCAGATCCAGCACAACCTTCACTGCCCTCACCACCCACAGTCTGCTGGGACAGTGGAACGCCAGAATGGGATTTTAAAACATAAACTGGCCAAGATTTGTGCTGAGACAAACTTAAAGTGGCCAGATGCCCTTCCTTTGGCACTGATGAGTATGAGAGCCATTCCCAATCGAAAGACTGGACTCAGCCCTCACAAAATTTTGACAGGACGCCCAATGCGACTACCAACTGCACCCCCACTAACTCTAGCTCAGATGGACATTCATTTGATGGATGACATAATGCTTAAGTATTGTCAGGCACTAATGAAATGTGTTAAGTCTTTTTATACACAGGTGAAGGAAGCACTACCGAAGGATCCTGTGCAACCTTGCCACTCGTTGGAACCAGGAGACTGGGTCTACATAAAGATCCATCAACGAAAGACTGCTTTGGCTCCATGCTGGAAAGGCCCTTTCCAAGTCTTGTTCACCACCAACACTGCTGTGAAGTGTCAAGGACTACCTGCTTGGACCCATGCATCTCACTGCAAAAAGACCCCTCCACCTCGGGAGGACACGCCTACTGATGATCAGCATACTCCTTCTTCTAGCCCTGCTGTACCTTCTGGACAGCAGAGAAAGAGGACAAGGTGACGTACTAGCAACCTCTCCCTTGTCCATTGACAGACCTACTGTGCCTTTGGATTTTTCTAAAGGAATTCCAACTTTACAGGGTGACGTGCTGGTAACCTCTCCCCTTTATTATGCTAAACCACAATTGTTCTTGGAGAAGAAAAGAAGAAACATTCGTTCTGCAGAAACCTCCAGACTCCAGGGATTCCTGACTAAAAGAGACATTAAGAACTGGCCCTGGTGGAAGAAATGAAGCATTGTTAATTGGCAAGGAGGGAACTGTGGGGAACGTGCTTGGGAATGTGGGGTTGAATGGTGGCTTGGATTTCTTCCAGGGGCAGGGCTCTGTGCTTATGGACAAGTACCCTGGGGATGTACTGCCCTCCCTAATTGGCTTTCAGATGATGAATACCGAAAGTGCCTTGCTACCACAAAGGTTGCCCCCACTAGCCCCTCAACCCTGGCCATCACCTCTGTAACTTATCCAGATACAAACAAAATTGTATATTCTAATGAAATTCATTGGCCAAGGCCTTCCCATCTTAGTGATTTATTAGAATATTGCTCAGAAAGACTATTTTTTAAAGTTCAAAAGAATTCATATGTGCGAACAATTGAGTGGAAACCAAATGGATCAGTGAAACTAGAGATCCATAATATTACTCCAAATAAGCCCCAAAAATTTATAAATGAAATTGATGGGTTCCATAGTGAAGTAGATATGATGGTTATTCCTGGAATTTGTGCTATGTTACCTAAAAGCGGCCCTTATTGTTATTTGGTTACCCAATTAGTGAATAATCTAACAAATACCCAAAGAGTTTGTTCTGCTACTGGAAATTTTACCTGTATTGAAACCATTCCAGTGACTGATAATGTAACCTGTACTTTATTGCAGTACACTCCCTCTTATGCTATTAATATTAATGCCTCCCTGAAATATATAAAGGTATACCATCAACAGATGTGGTATAGGCCTACACTAAAGAGAGATGTAGCGGAATATCAATGGACTGTACTTAACTACACTAGGGACTGTGAAGTTTACATTGCCTTTATCTAATTTTCAGATCACCGCTACATATCCAAATTGTTCACAAGGGGCTGCCATTAGATTAGCACAACAGAGGGCCTGGGTTATTTCCTCTAGGAAGAAGAGGGACCTGACCGGATCCTTATGGGATGGGGCCAATAGTGCAGCAGCAGTTTGGAATATTTTTAAGAATCAAGAACATGATGAGAAATTGGGCCAACTAGAGAAGGCCACTGGCCTAATTTCTGGGGCACAGCTAACTCAAGTACGAACCGGAGTGGGTGAGTATCATGTCATTTCCGCCCTTAGTTCTATGACCCAGAAGTTATTGAGAGAGATGGTATTGGATATCACTGAGGCTGGGAAGGCATTGCAGTGGGATCTAGCATGTTCAGAAATTCAGGATTTCCTGAATGACCAGCTGATGGCCATTTGGAATGATCTTGAGCACCAAGCTTGGCCCACTGCCCTTACAGACACATCAGGAGTACCATCTAATCTGTGGCCATGGAGACATACTTGAAGACTTTCTGGATGGAAGTGTGAACGTTCACAGTGCTCCTTCCAAGCATATGGACCGGTTAAGGGGGTGTGGGCTCCCACATACCGAATCCTACCGGGTCCATGGGGAGGATGCATATGGGATTGGGTGATTCACTGAGATATCTGGGAAGTGAGACCGCCTGATTCACCTAATCGATTTTTAGTTTGTGCTCCTGGGATTACAGCTGATATTTGGATGGGGTTAGGAAATCAATGGACATTTTGGCCATTAGGACCACCACAGCTTCAGTGTGTACGGAAACTGAAGCCAGGGGAAGTTGTCACTGTTTATGACAATATTTGCTGGGAGGGTAGAGGTCAAGGAACTACCCTGACAGGACACCCACTTTTTCAAGCTAATGATAGCTGTGTGTACGTTAAAGCCAGCACATTGCAAGATATACATATTAATCTTACCACTGCTGCAGGCAACCATATCCTTTATTGGCCTGCAGATAGAATGTTACAAGTAGCTCTTAGATTTCAGGTATATTTTAATTGGACTAGAGTAGTGCCTGATCGGTTTCAAGATTTGCTTTCATTGTTACCAGAGGTTCAAAGAATCTCTGAATTGCAAGGGCAAATTCACATGCTTCAGAATATATATCAAGCTAAAAAGAATGCCTTTCATACAGCTTATAAAGTGTCTACTTTATGTACTAAGTATGATGTATTGTGCTTTGTAACCAAAACTGTGCAACAACCCCATTATATTATTCCTATGGGAATGTTATTGTTTAAGAA
>ML128013.1:17281-30727 GCA_003846335.1 Cuora mccordi
TTATATTATTCCTATGGGAATGTTATTGTTTAAGAACATAAGAACATAAGAACATAAGAAAGGCCGTACTGGGTCAGACCAAAGGTCCATCTAGCCCAGTATCTGTCTACCGACAGTGGCCAATGCCAGGTGCCCCAGAGGGAGTGAACCTAACAGGCAATGATCAAGTGATCTCTCTCCTGCCATCCATCTCGCTCCTCCGACGAACAGAGGCTAGGGACACCATTCTTACCCATCCTGGCTAATAGCCATTTATGGACTTAGCCACCATGAATTTATCCAGTCCCCTTTTAAACATTGTTATAGTCCTAGCCTTCACAACCCCCTCAGGTAAGGAGTTCCACAAGTTGACTGTGCGCTGCGTGAAGAAGAACTTCCTTTTATTTGTTTTAAACCTGCTGCCTATTAATTTCACTTGGTGACCCCTAGTTCTTGTATTATGGGAATAAGTAAATAACTTTTCCTTATCCACTTTCTCAATATCACTCATGATTTTATATACCTCTATCATGTCCCCCCTTAGTCTTCTCTTTTCCAAACTGAAGAGTCCTAGCCTCTTTAATCTTTCCTCGTATGGGACCCTCTCCAAACCCCTAATCATTTTAGTTGCTCTTTTCTGAACCTTTTCTAGTGCTATAATATCTTTTTTGAGGTGAGGAGACCACATCTGTACACAGTATTCGAGGTGTGGGCGTACCATGGATTTATATAAGGGCAATAATATATTCTCAGTCTTATTCTCTATCCCCTTTTTAATGATTCCTAACATCCTGTTTGCTTTTTTGACCGCCTCTGCACACTGCGTGGACATCTTTAGAGAACTATCCACGATGACGCCAAGATCTTTTTCCTGACTCGTTGTAGCTAAATTAGCCCCCATCATGTTGTATGTATAGTTGGGGTTATTTTTTCCAATGTGCATTACTTTACATTTATCCACATTAAATTTCATTTGCCATTTTGTTGCCCAATCACTTAGTTTTGTGAGATCTTTTTGAAGTTCTTCACAATCTGCTTTGGTCTTAACTATCTTGAGTAGTTTAGTATCATCTGCAAACTTTGCCACCTCACTGTTTACCCCTTTCTCCAGATCATTTATGAATAAATTGAATAGGATTGGTCCTAGGACTGACCCTTGGGGAACACCACTAGTTACCCCTCTCCATTCTGAGAATTCACCATTAATTCCTACCCTTTGTTCCCTGTCCTTTAACCAGTTCTCAATCCATGAAAGAACCTTCCCTTTTATCCCATGGCAGCTTAATTTACGTAAGAGCCTTTGGTGAGGGACCTTGTCAAAGGCTTTCTGGAAATCTAAGTACACTATGTCCACCGGATCCCCCTTGTCGACATGTTTGTTGACCCCTTCAAAGAACTCTAATAGATTAGTAAGACATGATTTCCCTTTACAGAAACCATGCTGACTATTGCTCATGAGTTTATGTTTTTCTATGTGTCTGACAATTTTATTCTTTACTATTATTTCAACTAATTTGCCCGGTACCGACGTTAGACTTACCGGTCTGTAATTGCCGGGATCACCCCTAGAGCCCTTTTTAAATATTGGCGTTACATTTGCTAACTTCCAGTCATTGGGTACCGAAGCCGATTTAAAGGACAGGTTACAAACCTTAGTTAATAGTTCCGCAACTTCACATTTGAGTTCTTTCAGAACTCTTGGGTGAATGCCATCTGGTCCCGGTGACTTGTTAATGTTGAGTTTATCAATTAATTCCAAAACCTCCTCTAGTGATACTTCAATCTGTGACAGTTCCTCAGATTTGTCACCTACAAAAGCCAGCTCAGGTTTGGGAATCTCCCTAACATCCTCAGCCGTGAAGACTGAAGCAAAGAATCCATTTAGTTTCTCCGCAATGACTTTATCATCTTTAAGTGCTCCTTTTGTATTTTCAAAATTTTGTAGTGTTGTTAGTTGGCTTAGGATTATGTTATTGTTGTTGTTGTAAAAAACGTAATAATAGTGATACCTTTCATGTTCATGCTAATCATGCATTGTCATTACAGCCGATGAACACCCCTAAGGTTGACATATCTGCTGTAGAATCTGAAATCCATGGTTTAATGCAAATAGAGATTTGAAAATATCTGTTGTACTAGAAGTACAAAAGGGGGGAGTGTGGAAGCAGGGAAAGAATTAACAAGGATTTGAAGGGGATTTTAATGCATGTCAGTCAGTTAGCAAGAGTCAAGCTAATAGTTAGCAAGAGTTAGGCCAACTGTAACCCTAATGACGTGAGACTTGTAGAAGCAAGAATAGTGTGAGGCAAGAGCAAAAGAACTGTGTAAAAAGTTATTACGACCTTGCACTGATAACCAAATATGCAGACTGGTGTCTTCTAGGAGTGAGAAAAATAAGATAGCAGGATGGCTTATGTATAAACAAAATGCAGTTGTTGCTCATTATTGTCTGTATTATTGCTAGTTATTGTCTGTAACAAAGGTATAAATGCTTGCTGTAATTGTTTACCAGTTGAGAGACCTGTCCGGGACTGGGGCGACCCTGTGTCCTAGGGCACTCCCTCCCTATATTGTAATTACTAAAGAAAGAATAAAGTATTTGATTTTGCTGCACCCAAACGAAAAGCGAGAACTGAGTTTTTCTCTGACAGAATTAAAGTGTCTTAAGGAGAACACATCTCTTGTATCTCTCTGGGGTGGAGGCTTTGTAATCAGCACTTGACATGGTGTCAGAAGTGAAGCCAGCTTAGGTAATGACAGAGGAGAACAGAAACAAAAGAAAAATAGCAACAAAAGTTGCAAAGAGAAGGAAAAAAATTGCAGGATCTCATCAACATGCCACTCTTCAGTGCTCCAGAGAATTTCAGCTTTGACAGCCCTTCAGAATAGAAGGATGTAGGTCTTGCAGGCAGAGATGACCCACACCTGCCAAAAGTGGGTGGGGGCATAAGTAAGGGCAGAGTGAGGACAGTGGCTTCAGCAGATGTTACTGAGCATGCTCAGTCCATGTGAGCCTGCTCAGTACAAGTCAAGCAGTTAAATCTGCGTGGGGGCACGTGACCCCTTGTGCAACATTTATCAATGTTGATAAATGCAATGTAATGCACATTGGAAAAATTAATCCCAACTATACAAACAAAATGATGGTGTCTAAATTAGCTGTTTCTACTCAAGAAAGATCTTGGCCTCATTGTGAATAGTTCTCTGAAAACAACCACTCAATGTGCAGCGGCAGTCAAAAATGTGAACACAATGTTGGGAATCATTAAGAAAAGGATACCTAATAAGATAGAAAATATCATATTGCCTCTATATAAAGCCATGGTATGGCCATATCTTTAATACTGCATGCAGATGTGGTCGCCCCATCTCAAAAAAGATATATTGGAATTGGAAAAGGTACAGAAAAGAGCAACAAAACTGATTAGGGCTATGGAACGGCTTCCGTATGAGGAGAGATTAATAAGACCTTGACTTTTCAGCTTTGAAAAGAGATGACTAAGGGGGGATATGATAGAGGTCTATAAAATCATGACCGAGGTAGAGAAAGTAGATAAGGAAGTGTTATTTACTCTTTCTAATAATACAAGAACTAGGGGCCACCAAATGAAATTAATAGGCAGCAGGTTTAAAACAAACAAAAGGAAGTATTTTTTCCACACAATGCACAGTCAACCTGTGGAACTCCTTGCCAGAGGATGTTGTGAAGGGCAAGGCTATAACAGGGTTAAAAAGAACTAGATACATTCATGGAGGATAGGTCCACAATGGCTATTAGCCAGGATGGGCAGGGATGGTGTCCCTAGCCTGTTTGCCAGAAGCTGGGAATGGGCAACCGGGGATGGATCACTTGATGATTCCCTGTTCTGTTCATTCCTTCTGGGGCACCAGGCATTGGCCACTGTCGGAGGACAGGATACTGGGCTAGATGGACAATTGGTCTGACCCAGTATGGGCGTTCTTATGCCCCCCTATGTTTGCAGGAACAATGAAAGCAAACAGCCGTGAGGAAGCGGGTTAGCAGTAGACAAAACATAAACTCATAAGTGGCCTTGTAAATAATATATAATTAGTAGATAAAGAAATAGTAAGGAGAATAATGTGTGATAAGGCTGCAGCTTTGCCCACTAGCAAATTTTGTAGCTCATGGACAGTTTCAGGGACTGGTTAGAAAAATTAATAGACTAATTATAAAGTGTGTGATACGATGTTTTATCCAGTAGTATTAAGTGTGTGTACGTAACCTGATTAGTGATTATGTATGTTAGCTGCGTGGCGTATCTTGTACCCACCCCCTACAATTAAGTCTGGTCAGCTCAGGTATAGTTTGATCGTATGCCAATAAAGATGCCTCAGTGACAAGTCAAATTGAACTGATTTCTTGGATTCCAGAGAACTGGATAAAGCATCTCCTGGGACTGGATGAAGTGTTCTGGATAAACCAAGTGGAAAAGGTCTTAGAGGGAAACCCAACAACAGACTGGAAGCAGCGTTTTGCAAGATTTTGCTTTGCAACCAAACTCCAAAAGGAAACTGCACACATTCAGATATGCTCTTTAATTTGTGCTACGGGGAAGCAGACAGAACATATCTTTAAATCTTTTACCTTTACTGAAGACTAGGGTGACCAGACAGGAAGTGCAAAAAATTGGAATGGGGGTGGGGATAATAGGAGCCTATATAAGAAAAAGACCCCAAAATCGGGACTGTCCCTATATAATTGGGACATCTGGTCACCGTACTGAAGACAGTCACAAAGATGACTATGACAGAGTTCTGGCTGTGATTGATGCATACTTTATACCTCAGTGCTGAACTGTATTATACAGGTCAGCCACTACATGGCACCATGTGTAACAGACACACTTGGCAGTGCATTCGAGTGTCTTAAAAACAATGCAGCTTTTCTATCTCCCTGGGGTGGGAGCTCTGTAGCCAATTCATATCCGGTACGTGACAGACAGTATGAATCAATTGTTTTTCACTCTATTGATTTTACATGAAAGGTGCTCAGATACTACAGTGATGGGCAGCAGTATGATCCCAACTAGATAGATAGGAAGGAATGGAAAATGCTCTCCTCCCTGTTCCCTTCTCATCTCCTAAAGGCTTCTCCCTAAAAACCTCAGGGGGGCAGCATGGACACGGGGCTGGATAAAAACAGAATTCCCCCATGCATCCAAAATCTACCTTCCAGTGCATTTGGGACAGAGAATAATCTGACTGGCCCGACTCCAATTGACAAACAAAATGTAAAACTGAGTCCAGGCCTATAATATAGACAGCGCCAGGGGTGGCTCTAGGCATTTTGCCCCCCCCCCAGGCACAGCAGGCAGGCTGTCTTCGGCGGCTTGCTTGCGGGAGGTCCCCGGTCCCACGAATATGGCGGCAGCCTGCGGGAGGTCCACCGAAGCTGCGGGACCAGCGGACCCTCCGCAGGATCTCAGGCATGCTGCTGAAGACAACCTGCCTGCCGCCCTCGCGGTGACCGGCAGA
This sequence comes from Cuora mccordi, assembly GCA_003846335.1. Taxonomy (NCBI): domain Eukaryota; kingdom Metazoa; phylum Chordata; order Testudines; family Geoemydidae; genus Cuora; species Cuora mccordi. The sequence continues at coordinate 22,757 of ML128013.1, forward strand.
GCGCCCCCCATGGCTTGCCACCCCAGGCACGCGTTAGGCGTGCTGGTGCCTGGAGCCGCCGCTGGACAGCGCTAAGTTGACGGGAGGTGGAATAACTACAGAAGAAGGTAGTGTCTTCACTGAAGGGAAACACACACTGTGAATTACCCCCAACTGCCCCACCAACCCCACTGAATCTCACCAATTCCTTATGCAGCTTCTCCTCTCTTTCCTTTCCCTCCTTCTGCAGCCTGTCCATCTCCTCTTTCATCAGCCTGGCTTTCTCTGTGAATTCCTGCTGCAGCTTCTTCTCCTGCTCCTTTCCCTGCTTCTGCAGCCTGTCCATTTCCTCTTGCAGCTCTCTGGCTCTCTCTATGAAGCCCTGCTGCAACAGCTTCTCCTGCTCCTTCAGCTTGCACTCCACGGTTCTGTCCGTCTCCTGCCTCATCTTGGCGGTCTCCTCCTCCATCTTGGCTTCCATCTGCCTAATGTTCTCCTGGTGGCTGCGTTCCACATCTCTCATCCGCTGCTCCAGCTGCTGCCTTCTCTTCTCCTCTGCCTTGCGCTTCTGCTCCAGCTGCTCCACTCTTGCCTTCTCAGCTTATTGTAAAAGAGAAAACAAAATTTACAAAGATGATGGCATCATCTGCCACCTACCGTGGATTCTCCATGTGGCAGACAGTGTCCAGCCTCTCAGACGTGTATTGAACCTGATTATAAAGTGGCAGTAGCCTCTCCACAGAAGGCTGCCAGTGGGTCTCCACTGTAATAAAATGGCAGTACCTGCTCCACAATTAAAGCTATCAGTGGGTTTCCATTATAAGCCCGATTGTGCCTCATTTTGAGTTCCCACAAAGAAAGACAGGTTGGGCTGAAAAGTGTCATGGTAAGTTTGGACCAACATTGAATTTTTCTACTAAACTGGAAGTGAATCAGATCAGGTGTGGTGGAGTAGGGGCTGTCGAGATAGGTGAGAGACAGGTATTCAGCCTGTAACATGAGTTAGGCCTGGGGGAGGGGAGATTGACACCTCTGCCCGGGAGCTAGAAAAGGAAAGAAGCTGAGGAGGAGGGTTGGGTCAGATTTCGGTTTGGGAGCTGGGTGGCGGGTTTACAGGGGAACCTATGCTGGAATCCAGACACCCTGAACCCCCAGAAAGGCCAGATTGAGGGGCCCTGGCCCTGAACACGAGCTCTGCTGTATCCTGTGTTCCTGTTGTCCAATAAACCTTCTGTTTTACTGGCTGGCTGAGAGTCACAGTGAGTCCCAGGAAGAGGGGTGCAGGGCCGGACTCCCCCACACTCTGTGACATCAGGGTTGGAGAACAAATAACAGATGTGTTCACCAGAGCTCAAAAACTCTTTGTTTCACCAGAAAGAAGAGAGATGAAAAGGAAAAATACTTTCTGGTAATTCTGTTTGTCATACGTCTCTTTTCTCCCATCCTACAGGAGTAGTTTAATGAACAGACGGTGTCATGTGGCCATCTGCTGGAAGCAGGGAGGCAAAACAAACCAAGCTCCCACCTCTGACTATATCAGCCCCAGCCAGAGCCCCCTCCTTCCTATTATACAGACTGCAGAGCCATAAAGGGGGAAAACAGTATTCATGTTAATAAATAATAAAGTGGTTGCAGCAGGGAGGAGGGTGGGACGTAAAATGGGAGAAGAGGAGAATACAGCTAACAGAATTACCATCTGCCGTGTTCTTGTCGCTGTGCTGGTCCCAGGGCATCAGAAAGAAAAGGAGGGTGAAGCAGTGTCTTTTATTGAACCAACATCTGTTGGTGAGAGACACAACCTCTCGAGCATCACAGAGCTCTTTTTTGGGCATGGGACTTGCAGAATGCTGAGTTGAGCAATCTCAAACGTCTGAAACCCATGAAATGCACAGTTAAGCTTGGCCACACAACCTTACCTCTGCCCTCTTTCAGCAGTGCCCCAATATGTCCTGTTAACACATATCCCTTTACTCTGCCAATCCAACAGCTGCTGAAAAGTACATGCTCTTCACCTCCTTTGACAACCCATTCATGCTCACCCACAGGTTTCCAGCAAACATTACAGGACAAAAAGAAAAAAAGAAAAGAAAAAAAAGCATGCCCATTCCACCTTTCCCCTGCCTTTACGAGAAATGCCTCAATATACACATAGCATGCACTCACACCGGCTCTTGGCAGTAGAGGATTCAGGAGGTTCCAGATCCTGGCAGACATTCACACTTAGCTAACTTCACAATAAGAATACCACATGGGCACAACTTAAGAACTACTTCCCAGCCCTAACAGCCCTGTAGCGGGGCGGTGTGGCTCCCCTCCTCCCCGTGGAGGGTTGAGCCCTGGAAACCGGAAGGGGCGGGGCTACAGAGCAGTGGGCCCGCCCCTCAGAGGGTCAGGCGGCGACCCGGAAGTATAAAAGCTGGCCGTTCCAGCTCAGTCAGAGCCCAGCCACCGCCGGGAGCAGACCTGCCTGAGGGAGCCCATGACTGGGAAGCCGCTGGGGCTCAGAGCCGTTGCCCGGACTGGCCGGAGCTTCCCCTCGCTCGCTACTGGGAAGACCCGCCGGAGCTTCCCCGTGCCACATATGAGGAGGAGCCGCCAGAGAATTCCCCACTCCCTTGTTGCTACCCCGAGGAACCCCCGGAGCAGAATTGGCCGGACTTCCCGGAGGAACTGCCGGATCTACCCCCCAGCCCGGGCTGCGAGGAGCCCATGCAGTGGGACTTCCCGGGAGTGGACGCCGTGGACCAGGTAGGCCCCGAGGGGGATATTGGAAGTGGCCCGGGGGCAGCCGACCTCAGTCAGGCTGCTGACCAAACAATGCCCATGTCAGTGTGTTGCGGTCAGGACCCCACTGACCGTCAGCGGTAACGACCGCTGCCTAGGGTCCCGGGCCGGGACACAGTGGAGTGGGTGGGCCTGTGTCCCCCCCTCACCCCAGTGCTCAGCCCCTGCACCTACGGGCTTGAGCCCCAACTGTTGTTGCCCCTCCCTAAGCCAGGGCCTGGGCCTTCCTAGACTTTGTACTGTTTACTGCTCAGCCCCTGAACCAAAGGGCCTGAGCCACTTTGTATTGTTTGCAGCTCAGCCCCTGCCACAAAGGGCCTGAGCTCCCTGCACTGTTTGCTGCCCAGCCCCTGCACCAAAGGGTAATAGGTAATAAAGGTAATAATTGGAGATATACCAATCTCCTAGAACTGGAAGGGACCTTAAAAGGTCATGGAGTCCAGCCCCCTGCCTTCACTAGCAGGACCAATTTTTTTTTTTCCCCAGTTCCCTAAATGGCCCCCTCAAGGATTGAACTCACAACCCTGGGTTTAACAGGCCAATGCTCAAACCACTGAGCTATCCCACCCCCTGGGGCCTGGGCCTTCCCAGACTGTTTGCTGCTCAGCCCCTGCACTCAAGGGCCTGAGCAACTTTGTACTGTTTGTGTTGTTGCCCAGCCCCTGCATCAAAGGGCCTGGGCTTTCCTGAACTGTTTATATTTTTCCTCAGCCTTGCAGCAGAAGGCCTGAGCCCTAATTGACTCTGACTCTATTGTTGCTCAGCCTTAAAGGAACAGGGAAGAGCCCCCGTGAGATCAGCGGGCCGGTCTGGCTCCCCTCCTCCCCTCGGAGGGTTGAGCCCCGGAACCACACGTTTACAAGTGGCACCTGACCAGGGATTTTTGAACCCCTGCCCCTGTGAGAAGGGGCCGGTAAGCGGGCGGTGGTTTGCCCCTTCCTAGCCAGGAACATGGATGTGGAACGGCTGTTCCAGCTGCTGGTGGAGAGCCAGGAGCGGCAGCAGGCAGCCCAGCTGCAGCAACAGCAGCAGCAGCATGCCGCCCAGCTGGAACAGCAACAGCAGCGAGATGCGGCCCAGCTCCAGCAACAGCAGCAGCAGCACGCAGCTCAGCTGGAGCAGCAGCTAGTACAGCAGCTGGGGAACCAGCTGCAGCACCTCATGGGCCCCGCACCCCGCCCTGCCGACTGGCCGGCGGGGGAGGGTGCTGGGGGGGGCCCACGTTCGGCTGCCCCCCTGCTCCTGACCAAGATGGGCCCGGATGACGACCCTGAGCCCTTCTTGGTCACGTTTGAGCATGTGGCCCTCGTCGCGGGGTGGGCCAGAGACCAATGGGCCCCTCTGTTGGCCCCCTATTTGACCGGGACAGCCCAAGCGGCCTACCGCAGACTGGCGGCAGAAGAGGCCAGAGACTATGACCGAGTAAAGGCTGCAGTCCTGGACGCTTTGGATGTCAGCCCAGAGACATTTAGACAGCGGTTCCGGCGACAGACCTACTCTGCGGGCGCCCGTCCCCGGATGGTGGCCCAGACATTGAAGGAGGCCTGCCGCCTGTGGCTGCAACCAGAGGTCTGGACAGCGGAGGAGGTTACCAAGCAGGTTGTCTTGGAGCAATTCGTCCATACCCTGCCGGCCCGGGGAAGGGCCTGGGTACTCCGCCACCGGCCGGCGACCCTGGCTGACGCCGTCTCGCTGATGGAAGGCTTCCTGGCTGCGGAAGCCTCCATAGGGCCCACCTTCCGGCCACCTACCTCCGGGCCCGAATGCCCCCATAATGAGAAGAAGGTGGCCAACCTGCCCAGCCCGCGAGGTCCAGGCCATGGATCAGAGTCCCGGCCGGGATCCCAGACCTAGCGCTCGGACATGGCTCCCCGACTGGCAACCCCGGCCTTTAATCAGAGGGCCCCGAAGGCCCGTCGGAGCCCCCCCCTGAGGTGCCCGAGCAGTCCTCACTCGGAGCGGGCGCCCCGAGCTTGGCCCCTGCTTTGGATGCGGGAAGACAGGGCACCTACAACGGGACTGCCCCGAAATGGACTGTAGCTTTGGGCAGGTCTACGTAGGGGCTGGCCGGGCCCGACTACCCCAGGTCCCCAAACTCACGATCCCGGTAATGGTTGAGGACCAAGCCACGCAGGCCTTGATTGACTCTGGGTGCGGCCAGACGTTGGTTCGCCAGGCTCTGGGACCCCCGGCCGACCCCCCTTTGACGCCGGTTCGTTTGCAGTGCATTCACGGGGACGTCCGACCCTACTCGAGCGCTCGAGTCCAGCTAACCGTGGGCGGTATCACCCGGCAGTTGGTAGTCGATCTAGCGCCCCGCCTGGCGTACCCCGTAATCCTGGGGAAGGACTGGCCCACCTTCAAGGAGCTCCTCCGATCAACGCCGGTGTTGGCAGCCGAACCCCAGGAACCTCCGCCAGAGGCGGAGAAGGATGGTGAGGAGAACGAAGCAGGAGGCCAGGAAGCCAGTGGATCGTTGGGAGAAGCCCTCGCCGAACCCCGCTTTGACACCGACTTTTGCCGCAACCAGCGCGCGGCCCCTACTCTTAGCCGGGCCTACGAGCAACTCACGGCCGTAGACGGGTCCGTGGTTGATCCTCATCGGGCCACTCAGTGGCCCCATTTCGAACTATGCCGGGACCGACTCTACTGGGTCGACCGAGACCCCCGCACACGGGAACCGCAAATGCAGTTGCTGGTACCCCGCTGTCACCGGAGGGCCATGATGCGGTTGGCCCACGACATGCCAGCTGCTGGACATCTAGGGCATGAGAAGACCTTCGCCCGAATCCTGGCGCGGTTCTTTTGGCCTGGCCTCCACCAAGATGTGAAGCGGTATTGCAACTCCTGCCCGGAGTGTCAGCTGGCCGCTCCGCCTCGGGTACCCAAGGCGCCCTTAGTCCCCATGCTGTTGGTCGAAACCCCATTCGAACGGGTCGCCATGGACCTAGTAGGCCCACTCCCCCGAAGTGCAGCCGGCTTCCAATACGTTTTAGTCCTCGTGGACTACGCCTCTCGGTTCCCAGAGGCTGTCCCCTTGCGGAGCATCACCGCCCGGACTATTGCGGGGGAACTGGTAAAGATTTTTGCCCGCGTAGGGTTGCCCAAGGAAATCCTAACTAACCAAGGCACTAATTTTACGTCCCGGCTGCTCGCACAGGTCTGCAAGGTCCTGGGGGGTGAAGCAACACCACATGTCCGTGTACCATTCGCAAACCGATGGGTTGGTGGAGCGGTTTAACCGCACCCTCAAGGACATGTTGAAGAAGTTCCCCCCGGAACCAAGTTCTCCCCATTCGAACTGTTGTATGGGCGAAGACCCTGAGGCCTTCTGGACTTGATGTGGGAAACCTGGGAACAGTCGGCCTCACCAACCCAGGGCCTCCTCCAGTACGTCCTCCAGTTACGGGAGTACCTAACTCAAGCTGGGACCCTGGCCCGGGAGAATTTGAGGACAGCTCAGGTGAGGCAGGGACGAAACTACAACCGGGATGCGCAGGCCCGGGAATTTGCTCCCGGGGACCGGGTCCTACTGCTCCTGCCTTCCAGCGAATCGAACCCGCTGGCAGGGGCCTTATGAAGTAGCTCAGAAAGTGGGACCTGTTACCTATGAGATTCACCAGCCAGATCGACGAAAAAAGACCCACTATACCATGTCAATCTGTTAAAGCCGTGGTGCGACCGGGAGGGCCTGCTAATCGACCCTTGCCCGCCTGAACCGGAACTGGGCCCTGATGCAACCCAGACGAGGGACTTGGAGGAGCCCCCGTTGGGCAACTTGCTCACGGAGGAGCAGCGTAAACAGGCCAAGTGTCTCCTGCGGGCCTTCTGGAAGACCTTCACGGCGGTACCGGGATACACGACCCTGGCCTGTCATACGATCCAAACCGAGCCGGGGAAGACGATACGAGAAACCACCCGGCCCTTACCGTATCGGATGCATCAGGAGGTAGAAGAGGAGGTCCAGGCCATGTTGGCCTTGGGGGTTATCGAGCCGTCCCGAAGCGAGTGGCGCAGTCCAGTGGTTCTGGTACCCAAACCGGACAGCACCCGCCGATTTTGTATAGACTTTCGGAGGGTAAACGCCATCTCTCGTTTTGACGCCTATCCGATGCCCAGGGTGGACGAGCTCCTGGGCCGCCTTGGAGAAGCGCAATTTATCACCACCCTGGATCTTAGCAAAGGGTATTGGCAGATCCCGCTCGACGAGGGGTCCAAAGAGAAAACCGCCTTTGCCACCCCATCGGGGCTTTATCAGTTTACCAGAATGCCGTTCGGCCTCCATGGCGCCCCAGCGACCTTCCAGCGGCTGATGGACCACCTATTACGGCCGCACCAGGAGTATGCGGCCGCCTACCTAGATGACGTAGTGATTTACAACCGCCGCTGGGAGGATCACCTCAACCGGGACGCCGCGGTCCTAAGAACCTTGCGGGAGGCAGGGTTGACTGCCAACCCTAAGAAATGCCGGATAGCCTGGCAGGAGACCACCTATCTCGGCTACACCGTGAGAGGAGGACGAATAAAACCCCTTGTGGGGAAGGTACAAGCTCGCGCGGACTGTCCAACGCCAACAACGAAACGCCAAGTGCGGCAATTCCTGGGCCTCGCAGGGTATTACCGGCGGTTTATCCCGCAGTTTGCATTGATCGCAGCACCCTAACTGAGCTGCTCACTAAAAATAGCCCCCGACAAGTGCGGTGGACCCCGGCGTGCGAGACTGCCTTCAGGACGCTCAAGGACTGCCTGTGCCAGGAACCGGTCTTGTATAGCCCGGATTTCAACAAGCCGTTCATCCTACAGACAGACGCATCAGAGACAGGCATAGGGGCTGTCCTGTCCCAGGAAGTAGACGGGGGGGACCACCCGGTACTATACCTAAGCCGGAAATTATTCCCCCGCGAGCGGAATTATGCCGTAATCGAGAAGGAAGCCCTAGCAGTGAAATGGGCCTGTGACGCCCTCCGGTTTTTCCTCCTGGGTGCCCCATTCACCCTCGTCACGGATCATGCGCCCCTCCAGTGGTTAATGCGTATGAAGGGTAACAACCCCCGTATCATGCGCTGGTACTTGGCCTTGCAACCCTATGCCTTTAACATCCAGCACCAGGCAGATAAGGACCACGTGAACGCCAACTTCCTATCCCGCCTTGGGGAGATGGAAGGATCTGTCCCCAACCAGTGGGAGCCAGACTTGAGGGGGGGGGGG
>ML128013.1:35551-52060 GCA_003846335.1 Cuora mccordi
GTGGAGCTGCTGGGCAGCACGGAGCGGGAGTACTTCCAGGTGGCGGCGCGGCTACGGGGTGGCGCAAAGAACACGGCCCCCTCCCTGGGCTTCGCAGCACTGCTGGTGGCCAAGGTGGATCAGTTCGTGCTCACCGCCCTCACCCACGACATGCTGGCGGCCGAGGACCTGGAGAGCCCCCTGGACCTGCTGCTCTTCAGCCTCGCGGTGCCCTGGCCCAGCCCCGGCAGGAGGGAAGGCGAGGATCTCCGGCTGTGGGGCTACCTGCTCAGCACCGACGAACCAGCCGGCCGCTCACCTCCTCACACACTCCAGGAGTCCCTCGCCACCATCGCAGCCAGGGCTCGGCTCCAGGGGACCCCGTTTCCCTCCCTCCCCGGCTCCTCACACACACTGGGTAGGGCCGTCCAGAGGATTCAGGGGGCCTGGGGCAAAGCAATTTTGGGGGCCCCTTCCATAAAAAAAAGTTGCAATACTATAACAACATGTATTTGGAAATGTAAAAAATAACTAGTGAAAATTAATTTGTAATAATTTGAAAATACACCAAATACATTATTTAAAAACATTAAATGCTTTACTGGTCTGTCTACATTTGCAATTACATAATGGGCTGTCGCTGGGTGATGGTGATGGTTGGTGCCAATGGGCTGTCACTGCCTGGAGGTGGTGCTGCTGTTGCCCAGGGCTGGGTGGGGAGCTGGGCTCTGGGGGGTGCCCGGCTCACAGGGGCTGGGCTCAGGACTGTGAGGAGATGGGGTCGGAGATTGTCTGGCTCAGAGGGGCTCGCCTCAGAGCTGGGGGTCTGGGGTCCGAGGGTGCCCACCTCAGAGCAGCTGGGCACAGAGCTGGGGTTCAGGGCTGTGGGGGGGATGGGGCCAGGGGGTTGCCCGGATCAGAGGGGCTGGGTTCGGAGCTGGGGGTCAGGGCTGTGAGGGGGATGGGGCCAGGGGGGTGCCCAGGTCTGAGGGGCTGGGCTTGGAGCTGGGGGTCAGGGCTGGGCCTGGGGGGTAATGGGGTCAGGGGGTGCCTGACAACCATCTGAGACCCCCCCAATCCAACCCCCCCTTCCCTGGCCCCTGACCGCTCCCCCCCCAGAACCTGTGCCCCCTCCCTTCCCCCTGAGTGTCCCCGGGACTCCCTGCCCCTCAGCCAACCCCCCTGCCCCGGCTGCTTACCCCCGGCTCACTGGGCGCCCGGGTCCTAAACAGCGCTGCAGCCACATGGCTGGGGGTGGGGGGCGCTGCCCGGGGAGGGCCGGGCACACGGGGGGGAGGGGGGTGCTGCCCGGGGACCGGGGAGGGCCGGGCACACGAGGGGGGGGCGCTGCCCGGGGACCGGGGAGGGCCGGGCACACAAGGGGGGGGCGCTGCCCGGGGAGGGCAGGGCCGGGACTCCCTGCCCCTCAGCCAACCCCCCTGCCCTGGCTGCTTACCCCCGCCCGGGTCCTTAACAGCTCTGCAGCCGCATGGCTCGGAGGGGGGGGGGGGCGGCGCTCTTCCCCGCTCACAGCCACATGGCTCTGGGGGAGGGGCTGAGCTCTTCCCCGCTCACAGCCGCGTGGGGAGGGGAGGAACCGCTCGGCCCGGAGCTTGCAGCCCCGCCCCCTGACCACGCAGCTCTGAGGGGGGCGGAGCCCCCCCCCCCCCCCCCAGCCAAGCTGCTGCAGGGCTGTTTAAAGGACCGGCGCGTGAGCAAGCGGAGGAGGAGCAGCCCGTCTCCTGCAGCCAGGCGGGGCCGCGCTACCGGTAAGGGGCTATCCCTCTCCCCCAAGCGGAGCCGGTAGCGCGGCCATGCCCCGGCTGCAGGGGACGGGCCGCCCCCTACATTTTGCCGCCCTAGGCACCAGCTTGTTTTGCTGGTGCCTAGAGCCGCCCCTGTTTAGAAGGGGAGTGGGAAGGGAGTGGGAGCCCCTTGCCGGCCGTAACCCCTTCCCCGTGGCCCCCCCCTAAAACCCATAAACCGAACCACATTCCTAAACCCCTTCCTGTAAACCACCCTTCCACTAACTAGGAGACAATGCAGGCAGAAGCCCAGCAGGAGAGTGGGGGCTATCCAGTTTATTGCACTGAGTGTTGCATGTAAGATTACCTGCCCTGTGGGCGGGTGGCGTATGTGTGCAGTCGGTGCAAGGAGCTCCTGGCCCTCAGAGACCATGTACGGGCTTTGGAGGCCAGGGTGGCGGAACTGGAGGAGCTGAGAGAGGCAGAGAGGTATGTTGATGAGGCTTTCCGGGACACTATAGAATTGTCCCACCTCTGCTCAGACAGCTCCTGTGCTGTTGAGGAGGAACGGCCCAGGGAAGTAGAGCAGTCAATGGGAGCAGAGGGAAACCTTCCCATAGTTGGGACCCTCCTTCCAGATGGTGCTGGGGTTGCCTCTCGCACTGAGGTTGCCTCTCCGGGGGAGGGAACTCCAGTTTCTAGGAAAAGGCAGGTGTTAGTAATGGGAGATTCGATTATTAGAAATGTAGATAGCTGGGTCTGTGATGACCGAGAGAACCGTATGGTGACTTGCCTGCCTGGTGCGAAGGTTGCGGATCTCTCGAGGCATCTAGACAGACTTATGTGTAGTGCTGGGGAGGAGCCGGTGGTCGTGGTACATGTAGGTACCAATGACATAGGGAAGGGTAGGCGAGATGTCCTGGAAGCCAAATTTAGGCTGCTAGGGAAGAGACTGAAATCCAGGACCTCTATGGTGGCATTTTCAGAAATGCTCCCAGTTCCACGCGCAGGGCCAGGTAGGCAGGCAGAGCTTCAGAGTCTCAATGCGTGGATGAGATGATGGTGTAGAGAGGAGGGGTTCACGTTCATTAGGAACTGGGGAAACTTCTGGGATGGGAGGAGCCTATACAGAAGAGATGGGCTCCACCTAAACCAAAGTGGAACCAGACTGCTGGCACTAAACATTAAAAAGGTTGTAGAGCAGTTTTAAAACTAGGAGATGGGGGAAAGCCGACTGCTGCAGAGGAACGTGTGGATCGGACACAGACTTCTCTTAGGGGAGAGTCTGATGATAGAGAATCTCCAGGTTATAGTCAGGAGCAGAGGACTGAAAAGTATAATGTAAGGGCCGGATCAGATGATAAACAGTTACATAAAAAAGAATCTGGCACATCAGAAAAAGGCAGGCTAATAAACAGGGACAAGTTTTTAAAGTGCTTGTACACAAATGCCAGAAGTCTAAATAATAAGATGGGTGAACTAGAGTGCCTTGTGATAAAGGAGGATATAGATATAATAGGCATCACAGAAACCTGGTGGACTGAGAGCAATCAATGGGACACAATCATTCCAGGGTACAAAATATATCGGAAGGACAGAACAGGCCGTGCGGGGGGAGGAGTTGCACTATATGTGAAAGAAAGTGTAGATTCAAATGAAGTAAAAATCTTAAGCGAATCCACATGTTCCATAGAGTCTCTATGGATAGAAATTTCATGCTCTAGTAAAAATATAACATTAGGGATCTATTATCGACCACCTGACCAGGACAGTAATAGTGATGATGAAATGCTAAGGGAAATTAGAGAGGCTATCAAAATTAAGAACCCAATAATAGTGGGGGATTTCAATTATCCCCATATTGACTGGGAACACTTCACTTCAGGACAAAATGCAGAGATAAAATTTCTCAATACTTTAAATGACATGGAGCAGCTGGTACGGGAACCTACAAGGGGAGAGGCAACTCTAGATTTAATCCTGAGTGGAGCGCAGGAGCTGGTCCAAGAGGTAACTATAGCAGAACCGCTTGGAAATAGTGACCATAATACAATAGCATTCAACATCCCTGTGGTGGGAAGAACACCTCAACTGCCCAACACTGTGGCATTTAATTTCAAAAGGGGGAACTATACAAAAATGAGGGGGTTAGTTAGACAAAAGTTAAAAGGTACAGTGACTAAGGTGAAATCCCTGCAAGATACATGGGCCCTTTTTAAAGACACCATAATAGAGACCCAACTTCAATGTATACCCCAAATTAAGAAAAACAGTAAAAGAACTAAAAAAGAGCCACCGTGGCTTAACAACCATGTAAAAGAAGCAGTGAGAGATAAAAAGACTGCCTTTAAAAAGTGGAAGTCAAATCCTAGTGAGGCAAATAGAAAGGAGCACAAACACTGCCAACTTAAGTGCAAGAGTGTAATAAGAAAAGCCAAAGAGGAGTGTGAAGAACGGCTAGCCAAAAACTCCAAAGGTAATAACAAAGTGTTTTTTAAGTACATCAGAAGCAGGAAGCCTGCTAAACAACCTGTGCGGCCCCTTGATGATCAAAATACAAAAGGCACGCTTAAAGATGATAAAGTCATTGTGGAGAAACTAAATGGATTCTTTGCTTCAGTCTTCACAGCTGAGGATGTTAGGGAGATTCCCAAACCTGAGCTGGCTTTTGTAGGTGACAAATCTGAGGAACTGTCACAGATTGAAGTGTCACTAGAGGAGGTTTTGGAATTAATTGATAAACTCAACATTAACAAGTCACCGGGACCAGATGGCATTCACCCAAGAGTTCTGAAAGAACTCAAATGTGAAGTTGTGGAACTATTAACTAAGGTTTGTAACCTGTCCTTTAAATCGGCTTCGGTACCCAATGACTGGAAGTTAGCTAATGTAACGCCAATATTTAAAAAGGGCTCTAGGGGTGATCCCGGCAATTACAGACCGGTAAGTCTAACGTCGGTACCGGGCAAATTAGTTGAAACAATAGTAAAGAATAAAATTGTCAGACACATAGAAAAACATAAACTGTTGAGCAATAGTCAACATGGTTTCTGTAAAGGGAAATCGTGTCTTACTAATCTATTAGAGTTCTTTGAAGGGGTCAACAAACTTGTGGACAAGGGGGAGCCGGTGGACATAGTGTACTTAGATTTCCAGAAAGCCTTTGACAAGGTCCCTCACCAAAGGCTCTTACGTAAATTGAGCTGTCATGGGATAAAAGGGAAGGTCCTTTCATGGATTGAGAACTGGTTAAAGGACAGGGAAACTCCACCAGAGAGGTCCTTTGGGGCCATCTGCCTGTCCCAAGTCAGGGTAAAGGAGGAGGGTTGGGCGTGGGGCTAGCAACTCCACCCTGTAAAAATCAGCTTGCTACAGAAACGCCAACAATAGAGTTAACAGAGACTTTTAGCCTGGAAAAAGAAGGGTCTTCAACTAGAAGACGCATGACGCTGGGTGGTGAAAGCCGCGAGGAAGCCACTAAGCCGATCACCCTTCTTACAACCAGGAGGATTACCATCGGCACATGGAACGTGAGGACCATGTACGAGTCGGGAAAGACGGCGCAGGTTGCAGCAGAGATGAGGAGCAACAACCTGACCCTACTAGGCATTAGCGAGACAAGATGGACGCAAGCTGGACAGAGACGACTGTTGACAGGAGAGCTGTTGCTGTATTCAGGACATGAAGAGAGCGACGCACCCCACACACAGGGAGTAGGCTTCATGATGTCCAAACAGGCACAGAGAGCACTGATTGGTTGGGAGGCACATGGTCCCAGGATCATCACAGCATCCTTCAGAACTAAAATGAAGAGGATTAAGATGAATGTTGTTCAGTGCTACGCTCCAACCAATGACAGTGAAGAGGAGGACAAAGACTACTTTTACAACAGACTCCAGGAAATATTAGAGACTCTCCCAGACAAAGACATTACCATCCTTATGGGAGACTTTAATGCCAAAATTGGACCTGATAACACAGGATACGAACAAGTCATGGGGACCCACGCTCTGGGAGAGATGAGTGAGAATGGAGAGAGATTTGTGGATCTGTGTGCACTTAACAACCTGGTCATAGGAGGCAGCATCTTTCCTCACAAGCGGATCCACAAGAGTACCTGGGTATCGCCAGCAGGCATGACAGAAAACCAGATCGACCATGTCTGCATTAGCAAGAAGTTCAGAAGATCCTTGCAGGACATTAGAGTTAGAAGAGGAGCAGACATGGCGTCCGACCATCACTTAGTGGTGGCCAGATTGAAGCTGAAGCTGAAGAAGAACTGGATAGACGCGTCAGACAGAAGAGCGAAGTACAACGTCAACCTTCTGAAGGACCATAAGACCAAGGAAGATTTTGGATTGACGCTGAAGAATAAGTTTTCAGTACTACAGGATCGGTCTGAGTAAGAGGAAGACAGTGTACTCAACAGATGGCAGAAAGTGAAAGACACACTTAGGTCAGCATGCCAGGAAGTGCTTGGAATTAAGAAACACCAGCAGAAAGAGTGGATCACAGCAGAGTCCTTGACTAAGATAGAAGACAGAAAGAAGAAGAAGGCAGCAGTCAACAACAGTAGGACTAGAGCAGCAAAGGCCAAAGCTCAAAAAGAGTATGCTGAAGCCCACAGAGCAGTGAAGAGGAATATTAGGAAGGATAAGAGAGATTATGTGGATGGACTGGCAGCAGAAGCAGAGCAGGCAGCATACAGCGGTAACATGAAACAGCTGTACGATACTACCAAGCGACTGTCTGGAAAGTTCAGCAAGCCAGAACGTCCCGTTAAAGACAAGCAGGGAAAGTCTATAACAGGAATAGAACAACAGATGAACAGATGGGCGGAGCACTTTGAGGAACTCCTGAACAGACCAGCACCACCAAATCCACCAGACATCGACCCAGCCAACGAGGACCTCCCAATCAATTGCGATAAACCAACCAGAGACGAGATCAGAAAAGCCATCACCATGATGAAGAACAGGAAGGCGGCTGGACCTGACGATATCCCAGCAGAGGCCCTGAAAGCAGACCTGGATGCTTCAGTGGAAATGCTGTACCCCCTCTTTGAGAAGATATGGGAAGAAGAAGTGATTCCGGCTGACTGGAAAGAGGGATATCTCATCAAAATCCCCAAGAAAGGAGACCTCAGCAACTGTGCCAACTATAGAGGAATCACACTCCTGTCGGTGCCAGGGAAGGTCTTCAACCGAGTCCTCTTAGAGAGAATGAAGGATGCTGTCGATCCACAGCTACGAGATGAACAGGCAGGTTTCCGGCAGAACAGATCATGCACGGACCAGATAGCAACGCTCCGCATCATAGTCGAGCAGTCTATGGAGTGGAACTCCTCGTTGTACATCAACTTTGTTGACTATGAGAAAGCGTTCGATAGCGTGGATCGAGAGACCCTCTGGAAGCTCCTTCGGCACTATGGCATCCCAGCAAAGGTGGTCAACCTGATCAAGAATTCATACGACGGCATACACTGTAGAGTGATCCACGGAGGGCAGCTCACAAACAGCTTCCAGGTGCGAACCGGAGTCAGACAAGGATGCTTGTTGTCACCACTTCTCTTTCTTCTCGTCATCGATTGGATTATGAAGACATCCACTTACAAGCGTAGGAACGGAATCCAATGGTCATTCTGGACCCAGCTTGATGACCTGGACTTTGCCGACGACCTTGCACTCCTTTCGCACAGTAAACAGCAGATGCAAGAGAAGACCAACGTAGTGGCAGCCACGTCGTCACAGGTTGGCCTCAACATCCACAAGGACAAGACCAAGATCCTTAGGATCAATTCCATCAGCAACGACCCAGTCACACTGAATGGACGCCCCCTGGAAGAAGTGCAGTCCTTCACCTACCTAGGTAGCATCATCGACCAGCAGGGTGGCACAGACGCAGACATCAAAGTAAGGATTGGTAAGGCAAGAGCAGCCTTCTTACAGCTCAAGAACATCTGGAGCTCCAGAGAGCTGTCTTTGGCAATAAAGATTCGACTGTTCAACTCCAACGTGAAATCAGTCCTCCTGTATGGAGCTGAAACCTGGAGGACAACCAAAACAACCACCAGGAAGATCCAGACCTTCATTAATAGCTGCCTCAGAAGGATTCTCCAGATCCGCTGGCCAGACACCATCAGTAACATCCACCTCTTGGAGAGGACCCGTCAACTCCCAGCAGAAGAAGAAATTAGAAGGAGAAGGTGGGGCTGGATAGGACATACACTATGCAAGCAGCCAACCAACATCACCAGACAGGCACTGCGGTGGAACCCCCAAGGCAAGCGGAAAAGAGGCCGCCCAAGAAATACCTGGCGACGCGACCTTCAGGTTGATAGCAAAAAAATGGGCTATACCTGGAACCAGCTAGAGCGAATGGCCCAGGATAGAAGACTATGGAGATCTGTGGTTGGCGGCCCATACCCCGGTTGGGGTGACGGGCATGAATGAATGAATGAATGAATAAAGGACAGGGAACAAAGGGTAGGAATTAATGGTAAATTCTCAGAATGGAGAGGGGTAACTAGTGATGTTCCCCAAGGGTCAGTTCTAGGACCAATCCTATTCAATTTATTCATAAATGATCTGGAGAAAGGGGTAAACAGGTGGCAAAGTTTGCAGATGATACTAAACTACTCAAGATAGTTAAGACCAAAGCAGATTGTGAAGAACTTCAAAAAGATCTCACAAAACTAAGTGATTGGGCAACAAAATGGCAAATGAAATTTAATGTAGATAAATGTAAGGTAATGCACATTGGAAAAAATAACCCCAACTATACATACAACATGATGGGGGCTAATTTAGCTGCAACGAGCAGGAAAAAGATCTTGGCGTCACCGTGGATAGTTCTCTAAAGATGTCCACGCAATGTGCAGAGGCGGTCAAAAAAGCAAACAGGATGTTAGGAATCATTAAAAAGGGGATAGAGAATAAGACTGAGAATATATTATTGCCCTTATATAAATCCATGGTACGCCCACATCTCGAATACTGTGTACAGATGTGGTCTCCTCACCTCAAAAAAGATATTCTAGCACTAGAAAAGGTTCAGAAAAGGGCAACTAAAATGATTAGGGGTTTAGAGAGGTCCCATATGAGGAAAGATTAAAGAGGCTAGGACTCTTCAGCTTGGAAAAGAGAAGACTAAGGGGGGACATGATAGAGGTATATAAAATCATGAGTGATGTTGAGAAAGTGGATAAGGAAAAGTTATTTACTTATTCCCATAATACAAGAACTAGGGGTCACCAAATGAAATTAATAGGCAGCAGGTTTAAAACAAATACAAGGACGTTCTTCTTCACGCAGCGCACAGTCAACTTGTGGAACTCCTTACCTGAGGAGGTTGTAAAGGCTAGGACTATAACAATGTTTAAAAGGGGACTGGATAAATTCATGGTGGCTAAGTCCATAAATGGCTATTAGCCAGGATGGGTAAGAATGGTGTCCCTAGCCTCTGTTCGTCAGAGGATGGAGATGGATGGCAGGAGAGAGATCACTTGATCATTGCCTCCTAGGTTCACTCCCTCTGGGGCACCTGGCATTGGCCACTGTTGGTAGACAGATACTGGGCTAGATGGACCTTTGGTCTGACCCGGTACAGCCTTTCTTATGTTCTTATGTTAATTGCATGTCCTGAATAAAGCTGTCTCTGATTTTGTTGCTTCCAACCTGAGAGTGGAGATTGTTTCTTCCACATATTTGGTGCCATGTGACTCAGATGGCTACGCCTGACTGACCCAGTGACCGCTACTACGGACCGTCCCCCTCAAACCCCGGGTGCCAACTCAGAGGTAAGAGACCTTTTGAAATCTCTACTGGAGTATCGGAGGAGGACTGACCGTGAGGCCGTCTGTTCCTTTGGGCTCACGCCATGCAAACTTTTGCTTATGCAACAAGATTAGGCACAGAACAGTGCTGGGGAATTGGTTGCCCCATGTACGGTTAGTTGTATGCGTACGCAGGGCTGGGAAATGTGTTGGCTTACCCTGGGGAAACAATGTGTGGCTTGGGTCAGGCCTATTCAGTTGAGGGGTTGTGGTAACGGCCTCAGAGAAGAACACAGGTGTATTCAGTCCGGACAGTGGGGTTGTGGTGATGCCCTCAGGGGAAGAAAAGGAAAAAAAGACAAAGAAAAAGAAAAGAAGAGGAAAAAAGATAAAAAGGGCGGGGGAGGAAGATAAAAAGAGGAGAAAACTAATACATTGTGGTATGAAGGAATAAAGGCCTTTGTGTGTGTGTGTGTGCGCGTGCGCACGCGCCAGTGTGAATGAGGGTCACTGAAAGAATGAGGCTCCCTGCAAAGCCAAAGGCTCGTGACCAGGGATATCTCTAATGCAAGCTCGGTGACTGCATCTTAGTGGATCGGTGAAAGATCCGACCCAAGGTGGGCTGTCTCTGCATGGCATGACCGGCGAGGGTATGTCTGGGTCTAGGATTGTATGACCCCATCTTCCCTCCCCTTCTCCTCCCCGCATGAGCCACTGACTGATCTGATCACCTCACCGGAGGCAACTAGCGTACACGACATCGTCTCTCTGAGACTAGCCGATGCTCTTTGCTGAAGGGGGTGTAGGAGGGTCATGAACATCCTCGATAAATCTTTCCTGTGTGAGTGCCCGAAGAGCGGTGTGGTAATTTTAGCTTTATGAGCCACTGCAACAGCCAGGGCACCCCCACACGCTTAGAGAACGGGTGGAAATCAGTCCAAGGACTTGTAAGTACTTAGAGAATTGGAATTTTTACACATGTGATGATCCATCTAAACAATTCCCACTAGAAGGTACCTTTGATTTGAATGGGATCATACGTCTTTGAGGTGCTCTCTAACACACAAAGCGTAGGATTTAAAAAAGCATCTGGATGCCTCCCTACCCAAATTATTTTTGTTAACCCCTCAGCTCCTTTATATTCTCAATTACTTAAAGCTGAAAGCAAGGAGGGAAAGGAACAGGTTAATTTGAAAAGACAGCTTGGCCTAGAGATAAGGAGAAAGCTGCTTTGCGTTCAAGGCCAAGAATCTATACAGTCCATGCCAAGCATAAAAAAACCAACAAAGTTTAGAGGCTGCAGAGATGGGAAATACAGGCAAAACAGCAAAAGAAGGAGCCAAGCTTTGTGTCCCTGGAGCCAGCTTGGTTTGGGGACACTAAAGAAGACACAGGCAGCCGGCCTGGACTGGAATCTCTGAAAGAGACGCCACAGGAGATCCAAGGATGTAAAAGAACAGCCCTGCCAAGTGTAGAAGCAAGTTGGAGATTGCACAGAGTATCTCTGGACAAGCTATATACAGGATAATCTCCCGTCCACCTACCCCCCTTCTCCGGACATTACACACAGAAGTGGCCAGTCTGGACGTACGTGTGTGAGTATGAAAGTGGCTTGGGGCTTTGGGCATTAACATTTTTCTTCCCCTGAGTAATGTGGGAGTTTTCCCAACACTCTGTTGTTGTTTTATTATTTTATTAATGAAGCTTTAAAATTCAGTTATATGGTGTGTTTTCTTTATCTTCCCCCAACAATCCTGCAGTGTCAGCCTTATCACCTGATGTGAGGGATAGATTGGTAACAGAAATTTGTCACAGTTTGGTGAGCAATTGAGAAGGGGGGAGCCCTGCAGAATTTGCACCATCTATTTGTTTTATCCTTGTTATTTTATGTTTGTTCTGCTTGGTATTGTTGGTGTTATATGTTGAGGATTGCATAATTAAAGGTGTGCCCACTCAGCCGCAGTAAGTCTGAGAACTGGAGAGGGGTTTAGCATTCCTATCTCCACCCTGGTTGACCAGGAAGGGTGGCAGGTGGATCTACCCCAGTCGTAGCAGGACTGGGCAATAGAGAAGTTGGAGAAAAGGGAAGAGATGTGTACTTGATAACTAGAATTGAGCAATTAAGAGCATAGATCATGAACCAGGCAGCAACTCAAACCTATGCCCAGGGCAAGTTGCAGGCCTTGAGACAGGACTTCCAGGTAGAAAAGGAAGCCCTGGCTAAGCAAGTACCGGTCCTTCAGGGACTTGCCAAAATGTAACCATTTGTGCTCAGCATATGCCATAACAGCAGTGTGTTTGCCACAAGAGGAAATTGAATAGTTAAATGCCAATGGGCCGTGCGTTTCTGCCCAGGTGGCAAGCCTCATGAGGGAGGACTCGGGTAGCTTTGTGAGTAAGAATGTTTAAGGAAAGAGATCAGGAAGGGTGGGGGCTAGTTGAGAAGCCCATCCTCCTAGCTAAACTGGTAGTGGAACAAGCCGGTGCCCATGGAAGCGACGGTTCAGTGAGAAAAGCAGGATCGGGCCCAAGCGGGCAGGGAACAGACAGAGAGATTGGAAAACAGGTTGGAAATTTTTGAGGGCGTAGTGGAAGGAAGGAGTAAGTAAGTATAAGCATGGGGATTTCAAATACCCAGGACAATACTTGAAATGGTGATTTGAGTGGATAAAAGTGGCTGTTGGGAGACAAGCAAATGATTTAAGGAAGAAGTGAGAAGTTAAATCTGTAGTTGCTGGAGGGAACAGCAGTTGAACTTTGTAAAAATGCTAAAGAGGAAAGTTCTTGGTGTCTCTGAAATGTTTGTAAATAAATCCAGGCAAGAAATTATTGATTGCAATCATTTGGCTATGAACAATTTAGTCGAATTAGCTAAAGAAATGTATACAGTGCTATGTAATTGAAACCCTATGAGGCTCTAAGGGGCTACTAACAGTAGTAATGTTTTCTTTCAGTGTTTGAAAGCAGGAATTAAAAGTAAAAGGCAATCAAAATTCTGGTAAAGTTAATTGTGTCCCTTTTAAGTAAGAATCTTTAAGCTGTGGATAGCTTTGGATCCAGAAGCAAGCCAGAAAGCATCTGTATTAATGCAAATTATCTAACTGATAAGGTAGAAGCCACTGAAACCTGGGCTGCCTATGAAACACATACAAGAAAATATGGGGTAATTCCCCTGTTTTGCCTGAAATCAATAAGGGTATTTGTATATTTTAAGCGATGATTGACTGCCCAGAATGGGTAGACCTCTGTTTTTTGTCTTTCAGATACTCCGAGAAAACTGATGCCAGCTGAACAGCATTCAACATACCATGCATTTACTGGCACAATAGGAACTATATTCTGTGTTCTATGTCCTGCCTTGTGGTGTTTGTCTCGTGGCCAGAATTGGTTGTGTTTAATATTTTCATAGGATAGTCTAATTTAAAATCAAACAGAAGGGTTAAATTAAAATGTAGATACTTGTTTTATTCAACTTGGAATACAAAGTGTTTGGATAAATCAGGAAAACGTGATATACTAAAGTCTAATACATTTTAAGTAAGAAAAAGAAACTTCATTGGCCATATTGTTAATTGAAAAATTGTTATTAAAATTTGCATTCCAACAGTCTTTGGAAGCAAGGACATGAAAAGTTAACCCACTCCCCATATTGTACATGGGATCCTGCTGGCTACCTCAGATTTCTAGCCAGAGGGCTGGGGATGGTGGGAAGCTATTTGGACAAGAGGTTATATTGAGTGAACTCCTCAAAGTGGGTGTGCTTGTCCTGGCTTGTTGCTCCAAAGCTCTGTAATAAGTTATTTTAATGGAAGGGTATATGTGGCATACATGGAATAATAAAACTAATATACTGTATAATGGCAATGTTTATGTGTTCATTGTTGGGAAAAGGTGTATGAGTGAAGAGTGGAAGTTTCCTTTGTAGGTTAAAAGAAGCCAAGAAGGGGAGAAGGAAAAAGAACCGAATGAATTAACTGGGAAAAAAATAGCTAGCATGCTCAGTCTAAAGATAAGACACTGGCCCCAGTCAAGGACACCGCTCACAGCTAAGACTTGGCTAACAACCAAGAAAAGTGGGGGCTTGAATGTGCCCAAGCAGCTACGAGATCTGCAAAACACTGCCAGGCACTAATGAAATGTATTAGGTTTCTTTTCTCACAGGTAAAGCAGCGCTACCCAAAGACCCTAGCAGCCCTGCCACTCCTTGGAACCAGGAGACTGGATCTATGTAAAGGTCCACCAATGAAAGACTGCTTTGGCTCCATGCTGGAAAGACCCTTATTAAGTCCTGCTGACTACCAACACCGCTGTGAAGTGCCAAAGACTGACTGCTTGGACCCATGATTCTCACTGCAAAAAGACCCCTCCACCTCGGGAGGATTCTCCTACTGATGATTAGCCTATTGCTCCTTCTAGCTCCACTGTGCCTTCTGGACAGCAGGGAAAAAGGACAAGGTGAAGTGCTAGTAACCTCTCCCTTGTCCACTGACAGACCTACTGTGCCTTTGGATTTTTCTAGAAGAATCAAAACCATTACAGGATGATGTGCTGGTAACCTCTCCCCTGTAGGATGCTGAACCACGACTGTTTCGGGAAAGAAGAAGGAACACTCACTCCACTGACATTGCCAAAGTCCAGGAATTCCTGACTAGAAAGGACATGAAGAACTGACCCTGGTGAAGAAACAAAGAATTATACACTGGCAGGAAGAAATTTATGGGACCCATGCTTGGGAATGTGGTACTGATTGGATGTTGGGGTTTATTCTACAGGCTGCGCCCTGTGTGTTGGATAAATCCTTCAGCATGTATTGCCCTCCCTAATTGGCTTTAAATGACAAGAACCAAAGGCATCTTGTTGCCATTGCCCCTGCCATCTCCTCCATTACACTATTACCCCTGTAAAACATCCAAATACAGACAATGCAATACATTAGATCAAACCAATGGCCAAGGCCTTCACACTTTAGTGATTTATTTAAAGATTGTTTGAAAAAAAAATATTTTTAAAGTTCAGGATGTCCCATACAAGCAAACAATTGAGTGGAGAATAAATGGATCAGTGGAAATAAAAAAAAATCTATGATATCACTACAAATGAACCCCAAGAATCTGTAATTGAAATTGATGGGTTCCATAGTGAAGTAGATGTGATGGCAGTTCCTGGAATTTGTACTGTGTTACATGAAAGAGGCCCTTATTGTTATTTGGTTACCCAATTAGTGAATAATCAAACGAATACCCAAAGAGTTTGTTCTGCCACTGGAAATTTTACCTGTATTGAAATTATTCCAGTAATTAATAATGTAACCTATACCTTATTGCAATACACCCCCTCCTATGCTATTAATGTTAATGCCTTTTGAAAGTACCTGAGATTAGTTAAATAACAGATGTGATATAGTATTACACCAAAGAGAGATGTATTAGGATATCAAAGGACTGTGATTAATACAACACTAGGGTCTGTCAAATTTACATTGCCCTTATCCAGTTTCCAGATCACCTCTACATGCCCAAATTGCTCACAAGGAGCTGCCATTAGATTAGCACAACAGAGAGCCTGGGTTATTTTCTCTGGAAGAAGAGGGCCTGACCGGATCCCTATAGGATGGGGCCAATAGTGCAGCAGCCATTTGGAATATTCTTAAAATCTAAGAACATGATGAGAAATTGGGCCAACTAGAAAAGGCCACTAGAAAGGGATTTGTAGGGGATCTTAATGCAAGACAGTCTCTGTTAGCCAGAGTCAGGCTAGCTGTAACCCTAATAACGCGAGATTTGTAGAAGCGAGGATTGTGTGAGGCGAGTGGAAAAGAACTGTGGGAGAAGTTGTTTTTCGACCTTGTGTAGATAATACGAAATGTAGACTGGAGTCTCTTAAGTGAGAAAAAACAAGATATCAGGATGACCTATGTATAAACAAAATGCAGCTGTTGCTTATTATTGTCTGTAACAAAAGGTATAAATGCTGCTGTAATTGTTTACCTGTTGAGAGACCTGTCTAGGAAGGGGAGACCCTATGTCCTAGTGCGCTCTCTCCCTGCTGTAGCTGCTAAATAGAATAAAGTATCTGACTTTGCTGCACCCAACCAAAAAGCGAGAACTGAGTTTTTCTCCAACAACCCCAGATCCCTTTCTGCAGTACTTCTTCCTAGGCAGTCATTTCCCATTTTGTATCTGTGCAACTGATTGTTCCTTCCTAAGTGGAGTGCTTTGCATTTGTCCTTATTGAATTTCATCCTATTTACTTCAGACCATTTCTCCAGTCTGTCCCGATCATTTTGAATTTTAATCCTATCCTCCAAAGCATTTGCACTTTTCACCCCTCCCAGCTTCATGTCATCCACAAACTTTATAAGTGTACTCTCTATGCCATTATCTAAATCATTGATGAAGATATTGAACAGAACCAGACACAGAACTGATCCCTCTCATACCCCACTTTATATGCCCTTCCAACTTAACTGTGGACCACTGATTACTCTCTGGGAATGGATTTCCAACCAGTTATGCACCACCTTATAGTAACTCCATCTAGGCTATATTTCCCTAATTTGTTTATGAGAAGGTCATGCGTGACAGTATCAAAAGCCTTGCTAACATCAAGATATACCACATCTACCACTTCCCCCTTATCCACAAGGCTTGGTACCCTATGTACATCCACTGTATCAACAAAACCCTATACAGAAGTAACCCCACCACTCTCCTCCTACTGTATATGCCCCTGCTGAAACATCCAAGGACCACATTTAGCCCTCTTAGCACTGGGAGCTCATGTTCAGTTGGTTTCCACCATGACTGCAAAATCCTTCTCAGAGTCACTGCTTTAGAGGAAATAGCCCCCACCCTTTAAATATGAATTATATTTTTTTGTCTTAACTGTAGAACTTGCATTTCCCTGTATCAAAATGTAATTTTCAAATGAGCTTTTCTCACCAAGGGCTTTCATGTACGGACCAGATCTGTCTATATCATTGTTTCTCATTCCACCAACTTTTTGTGTCAC
>ML128014.1:4270-15442 GCA_003846335.1 Cuora mccordi
CCCCCCCCCGCCCAGCCCGGCCCCGGGGACCTGGAGGCTGCAGCTCCGCAGCGGTGGGGGAGCCCGGGCCGGGCACGGGGGGGGCGGGGTTAATGAAGGTCTCTCCCGCCGCGATCTGCGCATGCCCAGAGCCCCAACGGCACAAACCTTCTCCGGCCCGGGAGAGGCTCCAACGGCCCCGCACGAGCCAGGCAGAACCGCAGCGACCCGCGCGCGTTCGCACTCCGGCAGCCTCGCTGACGTCACTTCCGCTCCAGGGAGAGTCCGGAACTACATCTCCCAGCCTGCCCCGGGGCCGCGTCCGCCCTCTCCAGCCCGGGTGAGGGAGGGGTCAGCAGCTGGAACTGCGCATGCTCCGTGCGAGCCCCGCTGGGGGCGGGAGAACAAAGCTGCTGCTGCCGCCTCCGTGTGAGCTGAGATGTAGCTAGTGACAGGGCATGGACCTTTCTTGCCCTCCAGGCCTTCCATTCTCCTGTTAAAGCAGCACCGCCCAGGGATCCCTCTGCCGGGTGACTGGCCAGCAGGGGGCAGTGATCACTTTCTATCCACTTATCACACACTGTGAGGTAACTGTTGCTGGGGTAGGGGATGGGGTGTCTGTGTGGGGAGATTGCAGCTGGAGCTGAAGGGGCATTGTGGGAGGGGGAGGCCTCTGGGTGACTGGGCAGGGGGTTCTGGAGGTTTGGGGGGGTGGGTTCTGATGTGCCCAGCCCTGAGGCTGTGGGTCCTGGAGGTGGGTATCACTGGGGTCACGTTGGTGCAGAACAGTGAGGTGGGCGTCTCTTGGGGAGGTGGGGCAGGGGGTTAGAGGGAGCCTGGTGCTGTGCCAGGGGCTCAGTCGTGCCCAATGCACAGAACTGGGTGGGGGAGTGCCAGGCGCTAGGTCGGGATGCCAGGCAAGCAGAGGGAGGGGTCCCGTTGTAAAGCATCAGGGGGTCCCAGGCAAACAGCCTGGCAGGTCCTGCTGGAGGACAGGTGGGGTCCTAGGCAGGCAGTAGGGGAATCCTGGGCAGGCAGTGAGGGACTGAATTCCCAGCGAGGGGTCCCCTGGGGGGGTGGTCCCTGGCTGTTGGGGGCTCTTGGTGGGGGGAACCCTTTAGGATTCCCAGCCTGCCAGTGATGGTCTGGTGGGGGTTCTCTGGCCAGTGGGGTGCTGAGGGGTATCTGGAGTCCCTGTTCAGGGATTTTGGGGGTTGGGTCCCAGGGAATATCTGGTGGGACTCTGGCTGCGGGGTCTGGGCTCTGGGTACTGGGGGTGTCTGGGGGGCCCTGGATGGAGGCTCTGGGGGCTGCTACTAACCATGCTCTTTCTCTCTGATCAGCTTGTGCCAGAATCCTGACTCCAAGCACATCCCAGCATTCCCCAGCCAGGCCCAGTCACCATGATAACTTTCTAGCCACTTATCAAACATCTTGAAAACTCCAGGACCTTCCAGTTCCATTGGGAAAATTTGTGCCCCGAGTCCTTATACTAGATCTTGGGGGTGCGGCAGGTGGGAAGGGGGCTAGAAATGCCACACAATGGTCTCTTCCACAGCATTCTGGACTCATTCATTCTGAAATCTGGTTTCATTGAGACCATTGTTAATCCAGAGTCACTGCATGGAAAGACAAGGAGTGACTCCAGATGGACAGTGGGGCAAATGAGATCAGCAGTTCTCCCTGTGAGGAGGGGCTCTCATTAGCTGCTCTCCCCAGAGAGCTAAAGGAGGGAAGCTGCTCAAACGCTCTGTCCCTCTCTGCCCGGGATATTGGGGTTCAGCTTCCTGGGTCAGACGCTGCAGCCTCCATTGTGATCTGGGAGACCAGGCTTAGCAGCTGCTGCTCCCCCAGCGGGGCTCTGTGCTGGGATGTGACCTTAATTAAAGCTGCTTCTCTGCCTGGCCCAGGGGATGACTTTCTCCAGCTGGTACTAGCCCCTTGGGGCAGCCCTGGGCCCTGTTAATACAAATTCTACCACAGACTCCAGGTAACTGAAAGTCCTCTGGGAAAGTGCTGGGGACTGGCAAGAAAGTGACTCTGCACAAACAGCCTCTCCTCCCATTACCAATTGCCAGGAGCAAATCCAGCCATGGGAGAGCAAAGCCCCCAGGAATGGGACTTTCCCAGCCAGAGGGACAGGGAGAGAGGACAGGGGAAGGAGAGACTGAAAGGGGCAGTGGGAGAAATGAGTGGGGGGGAGAGATTTCCAGCTCTCTAGTCCACCCAGACACATGTATTGCAGCATCCCTGGGCAGAACCACTTTCCAGTGATCAAGAAAAGGATCAGACAGAGGAAAAGCTGGTTCTCGATTCCATATTCCCCCTGCTGGGGTGTGACTGCCGGGGGGTCAGTGTCCGAGGGAATCCTCCACAGTGACTCCTTTGGTTCTGCTCTTTTCTAGCCTTGTGTTCAGAGACTTAGTTATGAGATTGGGGGATGGAGAAGGAAGGTTAAAAATCTCTCTGTGGGCTTAGCCTGGCAGGAGGGGCCAGCTCCACACTGTAATAAAGAGATCAAGCATTTCCCAAGATAGCAGAATCTAGGATGGCTGTGTGCAGGGAAAGGGCGTTAGAGAATCGTCCTGTGAAATTAACTAAAGCCTGTTCTGAAACCCCCACCAGTGCCCTTCTCACCCTCCCACGCTGCAGAATGACGTCCATGTTTCACCCCAGCTCATCCCATCCTGCCATGGGACAGGGGAGAGAAATGGCTGCAGAGGAGCCTGTTCAGGTAGGGATTGTCGGGGGGTTGCTGGTGGGTTCCTGCAGGAGGGAGAGGGACAACAAATACACTGGAGATGGGAAGATTTGCACAGTCTGGTTTGGAGCGGGGCAGGAAATGCACAAGGTGGGGAAGGGAGGAGGACAGCTTGTGACATTCCTGCTGGGAGTTGTTTAATGAGTGGCCCAGATTCTGGGAACAGACCCATGAGATTAGGAGGTGGAAATACCCTAATTTGTGAAACAGAAAATAACCCTCCTACATGGGGCTAGGAAAACTGACCAGACTCCCAGTGCTGGAGCCTGACCTGACTGACCAGCTGCTGTGAGATATGAAGGGGGCACCCACTAGTGAGGTTTAGGGGAGATTCCCCTCCCTTCATATCCAGCTCCTCACAATGGGGAGGGTGTTGGGCTTCCTATGAGGGAGCTCTCCCTGGTCCCTGCTAGGGGCTCCATCTCCTGTATCGGTCTGTGGCTAGTAGGTGTGTGATGGATCTGCTGGGAGAGAAAAGGGACTTTCTATTCGTCCCCTTAACCTGGTGTTTCCAGGATGCTCTGAGTTGGGTGGAGGTGGGACTCTGACTGTGATCCACCCAGAGCTTGCATTTGATTGACTTCTCTCCCCCACAAATAGTGGGGCTGTGAGTGGGGCAGCAGGTACTGAGTGTTGGACTCTTGCTCTTTCAGAGGCCGGTGACCTTCGAGGAGGTGGCTGTGTATTTCACCAGGGAAGAGTGGGCTCTGCTGGACCCTGCTCAGAGAGCCCTCTACAGAGACGTCATGCAGGAGAACTATGAGAATGTGACCTCGCTGGGTAAGGATTCCTGTCCCCTCAGTTCTTGGAAGGGGAAATGAAGAGATATGGTTCACGCCAGCCCCACAATGCCACCTCTGCTCTGTCCTGTCTCTGCATCACCCCAATATGCCAGTGACCCACACACTGCCACAGACCCTCCCCTGCTGCAGAACACAGGAACAGTGTGTCAAATATCTCCTATTTGCATAAGTAAATTTCTTTGAGATGGGGTGACCACATCTGCATGCAGTGTTATGCTCCTACAAAGCACACGGGATCTTTATAGAGGAAGGTAAATACACAGCATTTATTGAGAATACAACAGTTAGCATATGCCACTGACACACACCCACCCACCCCCTACCTCTCTCTCTCTCTCTCTCTCTCTCAGAGCTGTTCATAGTTACCAGTCTGTTGTAGCTCGAGTCAATCTAATGGCCAATTACACTGAGCATGAGTGTGGGGCTGGGCTCTTGTCGGTCGCAATCCAATGCTCCGGGAGTGTGGCAAGATGAACCCAAAGTCCCATGGTCAAGCACCCTGGTTCTTATAGGGTTTTTTCCTTTGTCGAAGTCTATGGATTTTGCTGTATCAGTTTGTGATCGGTTACTTCTTTACTGGTGTAAACATTCCAGTGCACCTCCGAGAGGGTCAGCCTGTCCTTTGTTCTGATTTAATCAATTGTCCTCAGGGGTGCCAGCCTTTACCTCAGGTCATCAATCTGCCCTTCATTATGGATGCGCGTTGATGATTCTTTGATGTTCTTTAAGTCTCTTGACTCCTTCTTCCTTGACTCTGGCTATAACAATGGCCTTTACACCTTCTCTTTTCCTGATGCATACATCCTCATTCACACAAACCCACTGAGAATACAAACAGTAGTATTTTATATCGAGCAAAAAGGCATTGCAAATGAAACCTTGCCTTCAATGTTTCTCTAATCTACTTAACATAGACACAGTAGAGAATCCTGTCTCTTATTTACTAAACCTTAAAACAAAGACATGTAGATTTAACTAGAGTGCCTAATTTGTAATACATAGAGGAAACCATAGTAGACAGTGTAACTTATCCTAAAACAAAAGGTGACCATAATCAGTCAGAAGGATTGTTCTGGTCTGTCATTCCTTTCTGCTATTCAAACAGGGTGGCTGACAGGATGAAATCAAATCATACATTAAATTCTCTCAGTACATTATAAAATCCAGCTCCTACAGCCGTATTCGAGATGTGGGCGTACCATAGATTTGTATACAGGCAATATGATATTTTCTGTCTTTTCTATCCCTTGCTCAATGATTCCCAATGTTCCGTTCGCTTTTTGACTGCTGCTGCACATTGAGTGGATGTTTTCAGAGAACTATCCATGATTCCAAGATCTCTCTCTTGAGTGGAAACTGCTAATTTAGACCTCATCGTTTTATATGTCTAGTTGGGATTATGTTTTCCAATGGGCTGCACTATGTGCTATCCTGACATCTAGTACTGCTGAGATCCTGCATTCAGTACTATCCCTGCCCTTCCTGTTCCCTTTCTCCACTGAACCCCACCAGCCCATGCTTCCTGTTCCCAGCTTCCCCAGGACTCTCTCATTGTCTCTGGACCTCTCCGTCAGCAAGAAGCAGTGGCAGGGAGACTTGCCCTCTCTCTGGAGTCTTGGATTTCTGGGACATGGATTTACTTTCTCTGTGTTTTGGGAGCCTCTTTGAAATTGAGTGTCTGTGACATTAAGCACAGTGCAATCTGGAGTGAACAGCTGTGTCCCCTCAGTTTCCCAAGCTGGGGTGACTTTTACACTGTTTTACTGTGAGAGCAGCCGCTCCTGGGCAGTTAATACACAGTCTCCAGCATGTAACTTGCTCCCAGCTACACAGTATTGAGTGCTGCTAGTCAGCGACTCATGAGTTACAGTGCAGCACAGGAAAACCCCAGAAAAGTCTCTGTTCCCAGACTTCCCCGAGAAATCTGCATCTTTCCCTG
This sequence comes from Cuora mccordi, assembly GCA_003846335.1. Classification (NCBI taxonomy): domain Eukaryota; kingdom Metazoa; phylum Chordata; order Testudines; family Geoemydidae; genus Cuora; species Cuora mccordi. Next base: position 9,753 of record ML128014.1, read on the forward strand.
TCCAGCACACTACTGAACAAGGCAAGCTCATATGACGTCTGTCATTTTATCTGTGGAAAATGACATGCACCAGCCTTGTTATCCCATGTAGATGAGTGGACTCATCCCTGCAGCACCCCCTGCTGGTGACTTCTGGGAATTAGCTCATTCCAGCTCCGGCGCACCCTCTGCAGGCCAGTGATCCGCCTGTCCTCTGGCCCCCCGTGTCCTTCCCTGGACCTGGTGCCCCTTTTACCTGGGGTGCTGCCCTCTGGCAGTAACCCCTCAGTCTTAGGGTCTCCCCTCCCCAGGGAACTCCCACCCTCTATTCCCACCTTGGCTCAGTATAAGGCCAGTCATCGTCTAGCCCCACCCCCTGGGGCAGGCTGCAGTATCAGCCACTCATCACTGGCAAGGACGGTTTGGACCTGCTGCCTTTGCCTACCGCTGGGCTGCCCTCTGCAACCCCCCAGTACCTATTGCCTTCTGCTAGGCCACAGCCTGGGGCTTTCCAGGCTGGAGCTCCCCAGCTCCTCTGCCTTTCCCCAGCCCTGCTCCACTCAGGTACCCTGTGTCCAGCTCCCTGCAGCCAGGCCCATCTCCCTCTACAGACAGAGAGAGATTCTATCTGCCCCTGGCTTCTCTGCCTTTATAGGGTAGCTGAGTCTGTTTGGGGCGTGGCCCCAGCTGCAGCCACTTCCCCCAATCAGCCCAGCCTAAAAGCTGCTTTCTCCAGCCACAGCCCCCTCCCAGGGCTGTTTTTAACCCTTCAGGGCAGGAGTGGGGGGTCCACCCTGCTACATCCCAAATGCAGTTTCCAACACACTTTAATCCAAACACGCTAGTTGGATAAAACAATAAAACAAGATTGTTAATTACCAAAAAAAAAAAGATTTTAAGTGACTACAGGTAACGAGGCATAAAAGTCAGAATTGTTTACAAAAGAAATGCAAGAGAAAACACAAACTAACCTGTAAATCAGGGGTGGGTAAACTACGGCCCGCAGGCCACATCCGACCCGCGGGCCCAGCCTGCCCGGCCCCTGAGCTCCTGGCCGGGTAGGATCCCCCCTCCCCTCCTCTCCCCTGCTGTCCCCTCGCCCCCGCTGTCCCCCTGCAGCCTCAACATGCCGCGCCCTCAGCGCTCTGGCCCACCGCTCCTGGGCAGTGCTGCAGCGGTGGGGCTGCAAGCTCCTACTGCTCTGAGTGGCATGGTAAGGGGGCCGGTCTGCGCGCTCCTGAGGGACCTCGTGTCTAGCTCCGGCGAGCCGCGTGGCTGGGGTAAGGGGGCCAGGGCCAGGGGGTTGGATAAGAGGCAGAGAGTCCTGGGGGGCAGTCAGGGGACAGGGAGCAGGGGGCGGGTGGTCAGGGGATGGGGAATGGGGGAGTTGGATAGGCGTGGGAGTCCCGGGGTCTGTCAGGGGGCGGGGGGGGCTGGATATGGGTTGGGGCAGTCAGGGGACAGGGAGCAGGAGGGGTTGGGTGGGGTTCTGGGGGAGGGAGGCTGGGGGGGTTTGGGAGAAGGCGGTCAGGGGACAATGATCGGGGGGCTTAGATAGGGGGTGGGATCCCAAGAGGGTTCTGGGGGGGGGTGTTAGTGGTGGTGGGGGTCTCTGGAGGGGGAGGTCAGGGGACAAGGAGCAGGGGGGTTTGGATGAGTCAGCAGTTCTGAGGGGGGCAGTCAGGGCGGGAAGTGGGTGGGGTCGGATAGGGGGTGGGGCCAAACTGTTTGGGGAGGCACAGCCTTCCCTACCCAGCCCTCCATACAATTTTGCAACCCCGATGTGGCCCTCTGGCCAAAAAGTTTGCCCACCCCGATCTAAGTTAACAAGCTGAAATGGATTGAAAGCAAATGTTCTCTCACCATCTGCTGAGACAGGCTGGTTTTCCTTTCAGCCAGGACTCCCCTAACCCGCCCCTGCCGCCCAAGTTCAGGTCTTCAGAAGTTGTCATGAGCAGAGGGAAAGGGGAGAGAGAGAGTCTCATGCATTTTCCTCACATCTCTTTACAATTCAGTCCTTTCTACTAGAAACAAATCCAGTTCTCAGCTGAGTCATGTTGACAGGCTCTCGTAGATATGAGCTTCAAGTGGTCCCTGTGATGGAATGTAAATGTCTTCTTCACACCTTCCCCCTGCCGCAGAGTGGCTATTTGTCCAGCTGTTTGCCTTGCTGTCTCCGAGAAACTGATCTTCCCGAGCACTGTAACTTTTTCAGTAATATCATACAGTAAAATCTCATAACTTTAGATACAGTGTTACACATTTTAACAGGATAATATTCAGTAGATTATGTGTTTTCAAAATGCCATTCTGTGTACAAAATTGATCATAATTTTCTAGAAGAGTGAACCTAGGGGTACAGACTGACACAGTGTCTGTCTGTGTGTGTTCCCAGCAGATATGTGGGTATTTCAATACATCATAAGCACAATGTTCATCGTCTTCAAGGACCGGGGGAGCTGGTCCTGGGAATTCACTGTGGAATTCACTGGGAATTGAATTTTACCAAGTGTGACACTGTATGGAATTGTGAGACATTTTATGTTATTTTTTTTATTATCAATACCAATTTGATACAATTGAAATGACTCGTGCTAGATATGCCATGACAGGTGTCAGTGAAAATGTTATGCTTTTCCAAGTATGATAATTTTGTTTCTATGTTTGTATCACCTTTGTATTGTGAGTTATAGATTTATAGAGTAGATCTGTATTTCCAGACTTGGGCAGTGTTTCTGGGTGAGACATATTGGCATCAGCGCTGCCTAGGCTGTTTGATGGCCCATCAGCTGTACAGTGAGACCATGGAAAGGATCAAGGGCAGGGGTGGGCAAACTTTTTAGCCCGAAAGCCACATTGGGGTCCCCAAACACCCTGGCCCCACCCCCTATCCACCCCCTCCCACTTACCGCCCTGTCTGCCCCCCTCAGAATCCCCGAGCAATCCAACCCCCCCTGCTCCTTGTCCCGTAAGCGCCCCCTCCAGAGACCCCCCCCAACTGCCCTCCCAGGACCCCACCCCCTACCCAACCCCGCTGCTATCTGTCCCCTGACTGCCTGACCTCTATCCACCCCCCTGCCCACTGTCAGACCCCTGGGACTCCCACACCTATCCAACCCCCGTCCCCACAGAACCTCCGCCCCATCCAACTGTCCCCTGACTGCCCCCCGGGACTCCCTGCCCCTTATCCAACGCCCCCACCTCCTTACCATGCCGCTCAGAGCAGCGTGTCTGGCAGCCACGTGCACCACGCAGAGCCAGACACACTGCGCAGCAGGAGCGCACAGCCCCGCCCCGCAGGAGCACTGCCCGCGCGGTGGTGTGGCTATGGGGGAGGGGCTAGTCTCCCCAGCCAGGAGCTCAGGGACCGGGCAGGATGGTCCTGTCGGCTGGATGTGGCCCGTGGGCCGTAATTTGCCCATCCCTGATCAAGGGCATAAACCTATTGAGTCAGCAAGACATGCAGGGGTATGTCTGTGTGCTGAGACCTCCGAGGTTTTTCCATGCCATGTGCTGTGAAGCTTGTGTTTGGGACACAGGAAGTACAAGCCACATGGCAAAGGGAATATAAAGGGCAGCTGCATCATCTCCATTTTGTCTTCAATCCCTCTTCCTACCTCTGGAGCAACTTCTCTACAAATTGAAGCCTGGAACAAAGGACTGAAAGACCCATCGAACTTGTGGATGTGTTCCAGACGGACTTTCAAGCCAGCAGCTCAACAATACTGCTAATAACCTGATATATAGATTTTGGAATGCATCTCACTGCTTTTCCATTTAACAACTTTTTTTGTGTCGTGTCCTGTATTGTCTTTCCATGCTAAAGGATTGGCTGGCAGTGTGGTCTTTTGGGTAAGATCCAAACCTATAGTGATCTTGTAATGTGGCTGACCTTTTGGGGTCAGAAAAACATTTTGTATATGAGCAGAGTTTTTAAATAACCTCTCACTGTACTGGACCTAGGTGCTGATTGGGAGTCGGAGAACTGGAATGCAATAAAGGGGGCTGTGTGATTTCTTTTTTCAGCTTCTCGATAACCCGTGTGTGGGATCAGAAGCACAGTTTGTGACTGGTCGTTGAGTTTAACTTCAGTGTTAACCACCAGTTTTGGGAGCATCTGCTCTCCCTTTTTCAGCCTGCCCTGACCCTGGCATTTTCAGTGTGGACTGCCCCAGGCACACCCGTCACACTGAGCACTGAAGTTAAGTTAATAGAATGTTTTTTATGACAAAGATATGAAATCAAGTGACCTCCTTTGTTTTCTTTCATCTGAGCAGGGTTTCCAATTTCCCAACCTGATGTGATCTCCCAGCTGGAACAAGGGGAAGAGCCATGGGTCCCAGACCTCCAGGGTTCAGAGGAAAGAGAGATCCTGAGAGCTCCCTGCACAGGTGAGGAAATATTAAACCAACTCAGAATCTGTAAGTGCCTGAAGGAAACATCTGGGATGCCCTACAATGCCCTTGGAAGGTCTCTCAGTTCAATATTGTCCCTAGCAGGGGTCATATCCTTAGGGTAAATATAGCTCATGGCTTCCTGTAGACACTAGCAGACACCAGGCAGTAGCTTCCTCCCTTCCCCCTGTGAATTTGGATGGGATGTGAAGCCTGAATTGATCCCCTCCTCTCTCCTGTTTGGGGAAGAACTTGAGGGAGTTCAGTTCCTGATTTTTATTTGACCTTTCTCCAGTACTTGTATTGGTTTGGCCTTCCCCTTTCCATCCCTGTTTGAGGTTTCTGTCTCTATCACAGCAGGTGACGCAATGGTATGTGAGAAAGAGAAGGAGAATTCTCAGCAGGAAAATGTTGAGCAAGTGGATAAACACAGAGCATTATCACAAAGATCGAAAAGGAATGTGTCCTGGAGTCATAAGCAGGAAAAATCCCATGACATTCAGCACAGACCAGAAGGAGAGCAAGGAAACCAGCCAGGGGAGAAAGTGGGTAAATGTATTTCCTGTCAGGAAACTCAGAAGGACCTCAAGGAAACCACAACACAACAGGAAATCCTCAGCAGAAAGAGAAAAAATACATGCAGTGAGTTTGGGGAAAGCGTATGTGATTACTCCATCCTTATAAAGCATCACAGAATCCACACAGGGAAGAGGCCCTATGAATGCAGTGAGTGTGGAAAATGCTTCCCTAGCAGCTCAGCCCTTTCTCAACATCAGAGAATCCACACAGGGGAGAGGCCCTATGCATGCAGTGAGTGTGGAAAATGCTTCACTGACAGCTCAGCCCTTTCTCAACATCAGAGAATCCACACAGGGGAGAGGCCCTATGCATGCAGTGAATGTGGGGGAAAATTCAGTCGCAGCTCAGACCTTCTTACCCATCAGAGAATCCACACAGGGGAGAGGCCCTATGAATGCAGTGAGTGTGGAAAATGCTTCACTGAGAGCTCATCCCTTTCTCGACATCAGAGAATCCACACAGGGGAGAGGCCCTATGAATGCAGTGAGTGTGGCAAAAACTTCACTAGAAGCTCAAACCTTCTTACCCATCAGAGAATCCACACAGGGGAGAGGCCCTATGAATGCAGTGAGTGTGAAAAATGCTTCACTCACAGATCATACCTTATTAGGCATCAGAGAATCCACACAGGGGAGAGGCCCTATGAATGCAGTGAGTGTGGAAAATGCTTCACTGACAGCTCAGGCCTTTATCAACATCAGAGAATCCACACAGGGGAGAGGCCCTATGCATGCAGTG
>ML128014.1:15452-31407 GCA_003846335.1 Cuora mccordi
AGAGAATCCACACAGGGGAGAGGCCCTATGCATGCAGTGAATGTGGGAAAACCTTCACTAGCAGCTCAGGCCTTTCTCAACATCAGAGAATCCACACAGGGGAGAGGCCCTATGAATGCAGTGAGTGTGGGAAAACCTTCACTAGCAGCTCAGGCCTTTCTAAACATCAGAAAATGCACACCGGTGGGAGACCCTATAAATGCAGTGAGTGTGGGAAAACCTTCTGTGGGCACTTAGCCCATGTTAGTCATCAGAGAATCTGCAAGGGAGATCAACAACATAAACACCTCTAGGGCTATCAATACTTTTTTTTCTCTAATAATTTTCCTGATTCCCACATAGTAACTTTTAAAGCTGTTTGAACTGTTTGCAGCATGGTTATCCCTCAGTTTGACCAGATGAGGGGCCCATTTTTGCCTTTTGCAGTTTGCCCTGTTTTGAGGCGGACCCATTTGTCCTTTCTATCAACTCCATTATTCCATGAGTAATTCTAGTGTGCCCTTCCTATCAGGCACCAGGGAGCATCACATTTATACTATTCTTCCTATTTCAAAGTTATTGTTAGTCACCAGTGATACAGATTGTATCATTGCCACTTGTTCTCACGTTGCTCTGGGTTGTGCTGAAGAGCAGATATAATGGGAATTTTTCAAATTATAGTTAAATGAAGAGGAGCAGGGGCAGGGAAAAAAAGTGTAATTTCAGCCTCTGTGAAACTGGAAGGAGATGGGGAGACACAGAGATTCCCTCCTTCCCCATCACTGCAGAACTGTTACCTTTTGTCTGAGCCATGCAGAGGTTATCATCATCACATTCTATCCATTCACTTCTCAAAGTGTCCTGTGAGGAACAGTTCTTAGCTGTCTGTGCTTGGAGATGATGCTTTGACTTCTTTAATCTTATCTCAGAGTCTCTCTGACTGGAGATGAAAGTGTCAAAGACCTGGAAGGGGAATTCAAATGGATCCCAAACACAGTGTGATCATTGGGAGTTTAAATCCCAGGTTCCATCTATTGGTAAAGCCACTTCTGGCAAGGTGAGTGGTTTTGTCCTCCATTATGGCAATGCTCGGATACTAAAAATTTTGTAAATAACATAACTGGCTATTGAGACAGTGCTGAGTGAAGTATGTTTGAAAGGATCAGAGGAGAATGTGATGGGAGAATCTCTTGTCCTGATTCTGAATAATCAGATGTAACCTGCTCTGGAATTTCACTTCACACTTTCATTGCCATGTATTCTATCTCTCTGTGATGTGGGTTTCTATCTTTTCTGAAGGCTGTTTGGTCACTCAGTTGGATAGTAGTTCAGTTTGATAGGATGTAGCGCAGATTTATTGGAGAATTTAAGACAAATGACTATTTGCTAAAGTCATCATTTCTCACTTCAGCTTTGCTTTTTCCCCATCCCTGCATGATGTCATGGAGAAAGGTTGAAGTGCAGTTCTGTCAGCATTAGAGAACTCTCCAATTTACTGGACAGGTTAATAAAGAAACAGCAGTGATTTAAAATCTCTACTCAGAAATGGTGAACAACAGCAGAACCCCAACTAACTGAAGGAAGTGCATATGATCACAGTGTAGTTCAATTGTTTAAGTCAATATTGTCCCAGATGTTCTGGGGAGAAAATTCCATGCTAAGTGATTTTTGAACTAGGCACAATGCCCAGGTATTTGGTTCCAAAGCCTTTGTAACCCAGGCCCTACAGAAGATCTTTCCTAGCTTATCCTATGGTATCGGAGATGCTGCCCTTCATGATGCAGATGTTGAGGAAATAGTAGTGGAGTTTTGTTGAATTTATCCTTTGTAGGTGCTAAAAATGTATATCGAATCAAATCAGTTTTGGAAATCTAATAGCTGCAGAAAAATAGCTATTTTTGAATAGAAACTCCAACTCTGGTCACTAATGAAGATTGTGATCCAGCCCTGTATCCAGTCCCTTGCCTGGAACTGTGCCACCAAATTAAAGAAAAGCTGGGCATGTTTTGGTAAGCCTCCATGTTTTGGTAAGCCTCACTAACACTGCTGAGGTTTGGAGTGGTTTTGTAAAGGATTCTACTTCGGAAAAGTGTAAATTTACCCTAACCAAGACCAAGGATTTGGAAAGAGCTGGGCCTGAAAGAGTCCACATCCCGTTCTTGGTTTCCACCCCAGTAAAGGAAGCTATGGTGACCAATGACCCAAGGAAAATTGTTTGTACAACTCCATTTCCTAGTTCAGTGTCACTGATTACAGTTCCAAAGGATGCCAGGTTACATTGAGAACAATCATCCTTTACCATTTGGATCCAAAGAGAGAGAGCTTCAAAGGACATTCCTTCCCCGTGGATCCCAAACTGGCTGCCTGATTGGGTAACAAGGACTTCAAGGCTGTAGAAATGATGGTAACCAATGAGGCAATGAATGTATCAGGCTCCAATTTCAGACTTCTGGATACTCGCATATTGAGTTCTGATTCTATGGTTTTGTGTCTGATGCTATGGCTACACAATAAAGCTGATGTTGGTGCAGCTGCACCAATGTAGCTGCGCTGCTGTAGCGCTGCTATTACAGACGCTTTCAGCCAATGGGAGAGATTTCTCTCATCGGACTTGATTAGTCCAACCCTCGCAAGCGGCAGTGGCTCTTTTGGCAGGAGAAGTTCTGCTGCTGATGTATAGCTATCTACACAGGGGGTTAGGGCTGTGTAACTACATTGCTCAGTGGTGTGGATTTTTCACACATCGGAGTAATATAGTTAACCGATAAATGTCTTTAGTGTAGATCAGACAGTTCTCTCTTGTGTTTTATGCATTTATATCACTTCTCTATCTTCTCTCACTTTGAAAGATTAAAAGTGTGACACGAGAGGTATTTTTCCTCATGATGCAAAGATTCCCACATAGGAGACCCCTTCCACCAACACATACTGTAGAAGATCCTGAGATATATGAACTCACAGAAGTGGTTGGGACAAACCACATCTTGAGCCAAGGTTCAGTTGTTGGCAATGGGCATTAGAAGAAAACTAACATATATGATAAGAATTTGTGATCTTTGAATATGTTTTTATCATCTATTAAAATGAGATTATTGGTGAAGTTATTGGTTAAAGAAGAAGAGACTAAATGTGTGATAATCTGAAGTATTTTGGAAAACTGAAAGTTGTTTTTTTTGTTTTGTTTTGTTAGTCGTACAGGAAATGGTGGCTAATCTTGAAAAGTTAATTTGATTTAATTTACCCCCTGTAATATAAAGGGTTCTGGTGGAAAACCTCACTCCAAAGGTTGGGGTGGGAGAATGTGTGTGAGAAAGTGTGTATAAGAGAATATTGGCCCAGTATAGATTTTAGTATTTTGTGTTTTCAAATAGAATTTATTTTGCTTAGTTTCAAAGTCAATTTCTGTTCAAAGGAAAGCTACTCAAGGAGATAAATTGTATACGTTTTTACCCACTTAGACTGTAAGGGTCACTGTCTTCCCCACTTCTCTAATTTGCAAAGGAAAGGCCTGACATCTGTCACAGGATGTGTCCAGCAGGTAGAACAGCTGCACTCATCAACCATCAATATAAAGAAAAAGACTGAAATCCATTGCCTTTCAGGTCAATAAGCCAGCTAAAGGCTGGTCGATGTAGAAAAGCTCTGTTGGCAGAGCCACATCTCTCAGGGGTGTGAAAAGTCCTCTCCTGTGAGAGAAGTAGTTAATGTGACCTGAGCCCCAGTGTAGACAGTGTTAGGTTGTCAGAAGAATATTTCCAGTGTTTGAAGTGTAGACACAGCCTTAACATCAATTCCAATTTTGACCCATCTCCCTATATGTGAGAAAGTTACTCGTATGGAGGGCTGAGCCAGCTGTCTGCTCACCTGGTTCCTCAACTGTAGCTACAGCTCTTAGTGCCCATGAATGCAAAGACTGAGAGAAATGGAGAGTTCCAGCCATTGTCATTTTAGTATCTTATTGTTCCTCTCTCTGTTTTTTGTGCTGGCCTTTCTGTTCTATCAGGGGGTGACTGTATAGCTCAGTGCATCTGTGATAAAAGCTCATTGGTGCCAATTGGCAAAGGGGTCACTGTTCTTCACAAGCAACTCCTGTGTCAGACCTGACAAACTCCCCACACCTAATACACTGCTTTTATGATAGTTATCCAGGAAGCATAGCACTGAGATCTCTACTGAAAGCTTGTAAATTATTGATACTCCGAATCACTGCGAGAGGTGTGTCCAAGTCATAGTTAAGGGGTAATGTAAGTACATGGAAAATTATGCCCATATGGTATTGTTGTGAAAGTGAGTCACCCCAATCATAGGTCTTGGTGGGGACGGCCCATTCCAGTGGGAGGGAATTGGCACCTCTCCCTTGCTAGCCAGTTATGTGATGTATTGCTCCATTGTCAGCCTCTGCACCAACCCAGAAAAGCCAATGGAAAACCATCAAAGACAAATTATAGACATCAAAACCCTGTGGAAGTGACAAGGACAATATGAGAATGAGGAGATCGTCCTTTCTGTGAATATAAAGACAAAAGACTGATTCAGTTCATAACAGGATGGAGAAAAACACTTTGGGTCCATTCACCAAGGAGATTCCTAATGACCAGTGGCGCTTCATGAAAGGCAGGGCTGTGGCGCCTAGGGACTAGGAATCAGTGAAATTGACTGACGTGTGAGGTGAGAATCTACTTAGATAGGAAAGCTAACTATTAAAAAGTGTAGGTTGCATTTTCTGATTTTGTTTAGTTGGTAACAGTTGGTTTCCATCACTCACATTTGTTTGTTTAAAACTCTATCGGTTGTTAAATAAATTTCTGCTTGTTTGATAACTATACTCAAGTGCGGTGTGAGATACAGTAGCAGTGGTCCACAGTAAAACTAGTAACCTGGGATATACCATTGCTTTGGGCAGAGAGAATCTGGGATTTCTCTGAGTATCTGGTGATCCGGGCTGGACCCCAGAGGGGGACACATTGAAGGAACTCAGGGGTTAGGGTGGCTGCTGTAGCTCAGAGGAGGGTCCTTGAGTGCCTGACGGGCTGGGTGAGTTTGGTCACTAACATCCAGCTGCCAAATGCAAAACTCCCTCTTCCTAGTGGAAGGTGGCAACAAGGAAACTCGCAGCCCTCAGCTCCCTGAGAAGGGTCACAATATGTCTCTATGTTGATTCACCTGTCAAATTCACACAGGGAAAGCTCCCTATAGCATAAAACTCTGCCATATGAAATCATGGAACATGTGCTCTTCACTCTGTGAAAGCATGTAAAGAATCCAGGCGCTGGAGGACAGGGTTTGGGTCCAGAGTGACCTAGACAGATTGGAGGATTGGGCCAAAAGAAATCTGAGGAGGTTCAACAAGGAGAAGTGCAGAGTCCTGCACTTAGGAAGGAAGAATCCCCTGCACTGTTACAGCCTGAGGACCGACTGGCTAAGCAGCCGTTCTTCAGAAAAGGACCTGGGGATTACAGTGGATGAGAAGCTGGATATGAGTCAACAGTACCCTTGTTGCCAAGAAGGCTAACAGCAGATTGGGCTGCGTTAGTAGAAACATTGCCAGCAGCTTGAGGGAAGTGTGTTCATTTCAAACCTGCAGCTTATTCATTTCATTTGGTGACCCCTCCTACTTCTTGTGTTATGAGAAGGAGTAAATAATACTCCCTTCCTTGGTCCTTTAAAAGATATTATGTGACCCCCCTCCCCCTTGTGTCTCATGTCCTGGGACCAACATGGATGCAACAACACCGCAAACAACAAGGTTCAAAGTCAGTGCACATGGGAGAAGCATCTTGTGTTTCATTCCTTATGTCCTAGTCCCATTGTGTGGCCATTTCCTTTTCTTCCTTTCTGTCAAAAGCTTTGGTGTTTTGCACAGAAACATTATCTCCCCAGGAGAGACCCAGGAGTGAGGGCTGCATTCCTGTACCAAACAGTCACTAGAAGGGGGCAGACAAAGGCCTTTAGGATGAGGCGTCCGTCACTGTCAAAAAATTATCTCCCTCCTGTGGTTCCGCGGGCAGCAGGAGCAGCCGCAGCTCGGTGGCCTCCGGCAGCACTCCTGGGGTGGCCGGAGCAGCAGCAGGCCCCCTGGGGTTCCCCCCGCTCCCCGGGGCAGCAGCTGGAGTGGCAGCAGGTTGGCAGGGCTTCTCCCCTGGTAGCTGGTGCTCATTATCCATCAAGTAAATCAAAACACTTCCCCCTGCAAGTGGATTTAGCCCAGGACCCTCAGCATCAGCAGCTCTTACACCCCCCACTGTGCTCTTTGGTCAGGTGTCCTAGCACCGGAAGCCTCCTGTTTAGATCCTCAAATAGCATTTTTGCACGGGGGGGGGGGCTGAAATTTTGGACTGGACATTGTAGCTCCACCGTTATTTTATTGAATTGCTTCAAAACAGCAAGTCAAGGAAGTCTCCTAAGTGCCAGGCTCTCTGCCATGGAAACAGCTGCCCCTGCTCTCCAGGAGTCTGTGCCTTCCACCCAGCAAAGTACAAACCTGCTCCGCACTGAAGGGGGGTCAGACAGTGACGGTAACACAAATCTTCCGACTATTAACCCAAGTCCCTTCCTTTCTTTAACCCAGGACGTGCCAGTCAACTGTGAGCCATGGTGTTATCTTCATCTTAAAATACCTCTCAGGACATTGAACAGAGGAAGTGAAACCCCTTCCCCCAAATGGCTCCCTGTTGAGGCGTTGTACCGTACCTGCCCCTGGAGACTGCCTGGTTTTATATCCTTAGAGCTTTTTCTCTTCAAACCCCTTATCCCAATTTCTGGGCCAGCTCCGCATTTCAGAGTTTAGAATTTACTGTCATCACCCTCGTATGGCACTTTCCATGTGAATTAGACAAAGTGAGTGGGGGAAGCTCCCTGGCTAATGAAAACCAATGCTTTGGGTGAGGCCTGAACTCATAACACCAGCAGTGCACCTCCCTCACTAGCTAGATGTGCCCCTGTAGGTGCTTCATAGACAAGCTTGGGAAGTGTAGGGTAGTTACCTGTGTCTGTGATTAACCACTTTGGTGACCTAATTGAGAGGCTGATGGTTCAAATCCGGGTGAAGATAGTGGTCATTTTTATTTTATTTTATGAGACTCCAGTACATTTTAACAGGCAGTAAAACGCCTCAATTCTGGTCTAGCCTCATTGGGCAAGCGTAAGTGGTATTTTTGCCAGATGCATTGGTGGTATAGTGGTGAGCATAACTGCCTTCCAAGCAGTTGACCTGGGTTCGATTCCTAGCCAATGCAGTGATGTGACTTTTCTCTGCCTGGAATGGGTTTAATTTCAGTCACATTATATCAGTTTAGCAATGGAAGGGGAGAATCAATATGCTGCATGTCATTAAACACCCAGTGGAGGAAGAAAGGGGCGGGACTATACAATGAGCAGGTGGAGTCATCCTGGTATTACAATATTTGGTTTATTTTTTATTTTTTTTCCTTTACTTCCCTCTCCCTTTTAGACTCAGAGCCTTTAAGGTCAGAAGGGACCAGTGTGATCATCTAGTCTGACCTGCTGCACCTTGCAGGCCAAAAGACCCCACCCACCCACTCCTGTAATAGACCCGGGAGGGGAGGCAGCTCTGTGCTCTGCCCCTACCCCAGGCAGCACATGGAGGCCCTCTGCTCCCCTCCCCCCATGGGTGTGCAGAGATGTGCCAGCAGCACTAAGGTGGTTCCCTGCCCACTCTGCCTCCGTCCCTCCGTGGCACTCCCAGAAATGGCCAGCATGTCCCAGCATCCCCTGGGGGAGGGAGTGTCTCCATGCACTGCCCCTGCCCCAAGTACCAACTCCGCAGCGCCCATTGGCCAGGAAGTGCAGCCAATGGGAGCTCTGGGGGCAGCGCCTGCAGGCAGCGGCACACAGATACCCCCTGCCCCTGCCCACCTAGGAGCTGCTGCCAGAGGGTTGTGTGTACCAGTCACTTTGGGAGCTGCAGTGCCCGGGGTAAGCGCCACCCCTCCTACACCCCAACCCCCTCCCTCAGCGCAGAGCCAGCACCGCGCACCCAAATTTCCTCCCAGAGCTTTGCTTGTCTTCCTTTCACCCAGAACCATCGTCCTTCTCCTGGGCTGCAAGTAGCCATCCCTGGGAAGCCAAGAGGCAGGCACAGGATTCTGCCTCCCAGCAGCCAACCGCACCTCCCCAGGCTTTGCAGAACGAATGGTGGCGCTCTACTAACCCCACTTAGCCGCACTGAGGCGCTTAGCTTCTGCCCTGCCTTCCTCAGCTCGACTTTCCTCTTTTGCCCCGTTCCTACCTCACTCCCTCCTTTGGCAAGTCACACAGAAGAGCCGGCCGCCATAGGCCAATCTCCAAGGGCAGAGGAGACCAAGCCACAGGGCTTCAAAAGGTGACTGGCCAAGATCCTCTAGCTGTCCCCTGCTGATGCCAAGGCTTTTTCCTAGCTCATTTCACCATCCTCTGCCATACAGGAGTTGGGGTTATCGCAGGTGTTACCCAAAATTGGGCCAGCTAATAAGCGTAGGGAGGACTAATGACCCCCCAGAGTTTGGCAGAAAGCAGCATATTTGTTATACTGACAGCTAAGCTCAAAATAAGCAGGGTGGGGTGGGGTGTCACACTCGCACTCACATACTCACGCTCCCAGGACAGGCACAGCACTGGAGATGTCAGGATTCTGCAAGGTAAGTGTCCCACAGCGCAGCTATGGACGGTGCGATGAAGGTAAGTCTTCCTGAGGCACAGTGAAATACAACGCAGAGAACCACTGGCCAGGCAGTCCGGGCGAAGGGCATTTACTGGAGGTACAAGCTTGTGAGTGCTCCCCTGAGCACAGGGCCCCTTCCCTTTTAAGGGCCTGCACCTCATGGCCTGCGACTAGAGATGACTTGGCTGCATCTGGTGGGTCACACTCCACCTTGGGCAGTGTCCATGCTCTGGGTGTGTGATCGCTGCCTAATTAGTGTCCCACACATTGTCTACCTGGGAGCTCTTCTGCTCTTCAACCAGCCCATTCATCCCACGAGCATTCCAGGAGGGAGCGGGAGGGGAAAAGCCACTTCACAGGCATTCTGAGAGGGAAAGGAGACAAAAGTGGGAGCAGGGGAAGTATAACAGACCTTCTGAGCATAGAAATCACTGCTGCAGAAGAGAAACTAGTCAAGAAAAATGAGGGCAGGAAACAATACAGAAAACCTTCTACTCTCGCTGTCTTAGCAGTCCTAGCCCCAGCCTGCTCCTCCATCTGGTGCCTTGAGGCCGTATTCTTTTTTTCGTTAAATATCAAATCCAGGAGAAAACACAGTTATACAAAGCAAAACGAAATCACAGACAGAAATGTCATTGGAAATACAGAAATAAAAAAGGAAAATGCAATTCCCATCACTTTATTGTGTCCGGGCCATTCTTGTATCAAGAGCACCTGCTAAAGTCCCTGTGTGCTTATGAGAAACCTGGAGGAACTCATACCACAGCCTGAACATGAAACTTGACTGCTCCCAGGTGCCGCAGTAAAACCCTTTCCCTGCTGTGACCTTGCACTCCATAGGATTTTGTGAAAATATGCTAATGAGTGTGAATATAAAGTGACTGGACTATGCTTCATGCAAAAGGTCTCTTGTAAGGTATCATTACAAAGCTTATAATTTACTGAGTGTGTTCATCCTATTTGTATGAACCGATCATTCCTGTATCTGAAACTAGAACTATGAACTATAACTCTGAGGTCCTGTTGTAATGATGCAAAGTGTGGGTCATTAATAGTGGTTTGGACTCTTGATGGCTCCCATTAACCAGGACAATTGACTGTAGATGGCTCTGTCCTGCACCATCCGTGAGTCAGGCCAGGAAGAATGAAGGCTTGGGGGTCTCACAGGACATGTGACCATGTCACCTGGTACAGGAATCCATCTTAAACCTGGGGCTTTTCCCCAGGAGAGAGACAAAAGATTCCTGCCTTGTACCAAAGCTGTATAAGGGGGTGGAACTGAACAAACATGGCTGCAGTCATGAGACATCCCCTAGCTGCCACCTGAGCTGGAACAAGGGCTGTACCAGGTGAAAAGATTGGGCCCAGACAAGAAATAAGTCTAGTCTTTGCCTCTCAGTCTGTGCAGATGGGACCTTTCCCTCTAGTGCTGGAGGATTCGCCCTTCTCATCTACCCTTGTCCCAAGCAGCACAGCGGGTGGGAATCTTAAATGTACAGAGGAGACTTAGGAGCAGAAACCCCCCCAGACCTTCCATGCAATTGGCACTTACCCCTCACTGAGCAGGATTAAAACTCCTGCAGGAAGACTGCTGGGCCACATCCCAGCTGGGCATGAGCAAAGCAGTAGGGTGAAAAGAACTTGGAGATTGAATCCAAGACCTCATACATGCAAAGCATGGGCTCTACTACAGAGCTACATCCGCAGATAGGCCATTTGTACTATAGGTTGCACTGAGAGCCCTCCTGTTTCCAGAGTACCTAGTGGCCTAACAGCAGCATGGGGGACACATTCCCTGCTCTGAGGCCAAATCTGCTGTCCTGGAGGTTGCTGGTTCTTAGGGGTCACTTTGCAGCAGGGCCAGATTCGATGTGTGGGGCAGAGAGAGTGGGTGCCCTGGGCTCAGGGTGCAAAGATACAATCAACCCTCTCCCCAGCATTGGGTGGGGGGGTGTTGCCACCCACTGCTGGAAGGTAATGGGAGGGGAGGGGTGCTGTGAGTCGCTCAACACCTGACCCTGTGGGGCGCCAACTTATATGGGCTCAAGGGGCTTAAGCCCCAGGAATATTCAAGGCTGAGGGCTCTGCTCCACCAATATTTGGAGATGGCTTTCTCCCCTGCCCCACCTCAGAGCTTCCCTGCCTGAAAGAAAACAGCCAATGACTCTCTCCTTTGTTTGTGCTGCTTCTGCCTAAGGCTATAGAGATCAGCAGCTGGCAGCCTCTTGGAGCACTGGGGGAGGGGAAGAGGGAGAGAGGAGAAGGAAGGAGGCACACACGTGCTTGGGAGCTCTCTCCCCCGCCCCTCTGGGGCAGCAGCAGGGGTGGGGAGGCCACACATGATGGCAACCGCCCCCCCCCCCCGCCCCGGTGTGATGAACTGGGAACGTTCTTAATGTTTTCTCTGAATACTGTGTTGGTGCCTCAGTGTCCCCTATGCAGTTCTTTGCTGCAGAGCAAAAGGCCAGTGCACCTAAATGCCTGGCACTCTGTATCCTAGCAACTGATGGCCTGGGCCCCTCCTCTGCAAAGATGCCAGCTGAAGGTGTGGGAGACAAAGAGGTCAGGTGACCTCCTGGCCCGGGAAAGGGGCTGAGCAGAGGAGGAGGGGCTGGAGGGGGTGGTTAGTCTGGAGCTGGCTGGGGACGAGGAGTGAAGTGCAGATGGGGGGTCCTGCCTCACTGACCCCCTGCCCCCCAGGATGGACCCAGCTGAGGGGTCTGGTTCGCTGTACCTACAAGCTCTGTTTTAGACCCCGTTCCTGTCATCGAATAAACCTCTGTTTTACTGGCTGGCTGAGAGTCACGTCTGACTGCGAAGTGGGGGGGGGCAGGACCCTGTGGCTTCCCCAGGACCCCACCTGGGCAGACTCGCTGTGGGAAGTGCACGGAGGGGCAGAGGATGCTGAATGCTCCAAGGAGAGACCCAGAAGGTGAAGCCGTGGGAGCTTCTTGCCCTGCAGACAGGCTGCTCCGAGGGAGAGGAGGCTCCCCAGAGTCCTGCCTGGCTTGGTGGGGAGCAGTTCCAGAGCATCGCCCGGGGACTCCGTGACACCCGGTACCCACCATAGGGGAGGCGAGTGGGCTTTCTGGACCTGAGAGAGTCCCTAGGAGCATGTGCAGTGACTGTGGTGCAGAGTGAGTGTGCTGCAGGAATGGGGGAGAGGAGGGGTCCCTCCCCTGGAGCTAGCTGCTGCCGGTAACGGGGTGGGGGGGGAATCCTCTCTGGCCCTAGCCCTGGGGCAGCCTGTCTGCATCCCAAATTCCTTATCCCCAGCCCTGTGCCCCCAGCACCCCAACCCTGAGCACCCTCCTGCACTGTGAACCCCTCATCCCCAGCCTCACCCCAGAGCCCTCACCTGAGGGGAAAAATGTGCAACTTAAATGTGGTGGTCAGTTGGGTGGTCAGTTTGGAGTATCGTGTTTAGCACAATACTTGATTATTTTACACCCCTTTAAAGTATATAACTAGTCGTATACAGGTGTTACAAAGTGGGAATGTTCTTCTCTGAATACTGTGTGGGTGCCTCAGTTTCCCCTATGCATTTCTCAAGGATCTAGATGGTGGGATAAGGGGGTGTGATTGTTGTAGAGCCCTAGAGGGCCAGTGTGATGCCTTCTGCACAGAGAATGGCTGCAACCCTGTCTCCTGGTAACTGATGGCCTGGGCCACTCTCCTGCAAGCTGCCAACTGAAGGTGTTGGAGAACAAAGAGATCAGGTGGCCTCCTAATTCCTGGAAAAGAGACAAAGGTCAGAGGAGGGAGTGTCAGTGCCTGTGCAGACTTCCGGGAAGCGCATGGTGTGGAAGGGGATGCTGGGATGCTTTGGAACAACTCCATACAAAGCCAGTCAGGACTCTGGGGGAGCCTCCTCTCTCGGAGCAGACTGTCTGCAGGGCAAGAAGCTTACACCTTCCTGGGTCTGACCTCGGAGCATTCAGCCCTTCCACACCAGGCGCTTTCCGCAGCGAGTCTGCCCAGGCAGGTCCTGGGGCAACCAGAGGTCCCTGCACCCCAACTCTGCAGTAAACCTGACACTCAGGCAGCTGGTAAAACAGAAGGTTTATTAGACAACAGGATCACAGTCTAAAACAGAGCTTGTAGGTACAGAAAACAGGACCCCTCAATCAGGTCCATCTTGTGGAGTGGGGAGCCCAGACCCAAGTTCTGGGCCTCTCCCCATTTCCCCAGCCAGCTCCAAACTGACACTCCCTCCTCTGGCCTCTGTGTCTCTTCCGGACAAAGAGGCCACCTGATCTCTTTGTCCCCAACACCGTTGTTAGGTAAAAAGCAAGTCCTACTCACCTCTCCAGCACCCGAGTTTGTGCGGAGTTGGTATGGGGCTCAGAGATCTGTCAGAGACCAGACAACAATTCGTTGATCAACGGGCTCACACCATCCTTAGCTTAAAAGCAGAGCTTCGGAGTAAGTGTGGCAAGTTTATTAGGGGTGAGCATCAATGTTTATACACAGAAGTAAACAAAGTGATTAACAGATCATAATGGTCATGCATAATCAATCAAGATTCTACAGGATAAAACAGGTTAAAATGTAGATTGGAGAAGACAAAGGAGGAGATGGCTACTTATTGGGAGGGGAGGGGTCATGAGTAGTTTGCAGGTCAAAACTTTTGATTAAAAGTTTCAGACAGAGACATGTAGTCTGAAGCCTGGTCTACACTAGGCGTTTAAATCGGTTTTAGGAGCGTAAAACCGATTTAAAGCCAAAACCGTCCACACTAGGAGGCACCTTATATCGATATTAATGGCTCTTTAAACCGGTTTCTGTACTCCTCCCTAACGAGAGGAGTAACGCTAGTATCGGTATTAACATATCGGATTAGGATTAGTGTGGACGGTGATCGACGGTATTGGCCTCCGGGAGCTATCCCACAGTGCACCAGTGACCGCTCTGGACCGCAATCTGAACTCGGATGCAGTGGTCAGGTAGACAGGAAAAGCCCCGCGAACTTTTGAATATTTCCTGTTTGCCCAGCGTGGAGCTCCGATCAGCACTGGTGGCGATGCAGTCCGAAATCAAAATAAAAAAGGAGCTCCCGCATGGACCATGCGGATGTGATCGCTGTAAGGGCAGGCAAATCCGTTCTATCAGCGCTCCGTTACAGAAGATGAACTTCAGAATCCTTTTTTTAAAATCTCCAGACAGACGCCATAGCAGGGACTCAGCGCACTGCAGCGTGACAAGCTTAACGGAAAGCCAAAGAATCAAATGGACGCTCATGGACTGGAGGACTGAAGCTATCCCACAGTTCCTGCAGCCTCCGAAAAGTATTTGCATTCTTGGCTGAGCTCCAAATGCTTCTAGGGTCAAACACAGTGTCCGCGGTGGGTCAGGGCATAGCTTGGCAATCTACTCACCCCCCCCCCACCCACTCCCAGAAGCGAAAGTGAAAACAATCCTCTGACTCTTTTACATGTCACCCTATCTTTACTGAATGCTGCAGATAGACACGATGGTGCAGCACTCAACACCAACATCCTTGCTTCTCCCACGCTATGGATGACTGATGGTACAAAAAGATGGGTATCCATCCTCATCATCAGCCTATTAGCACGTGGGGCAGTAACCATGCTGACTAGCATCTGTCAGGTCAATCAAGGGTGCCTGGCCCTAATTTTTTCTGGTGGATGGATGGTGCAATATGGCTGGTAACCATCCTCATCATAGCAACAGGGGGCTGAGTTCCATCAGCCCCCACCCTTCATGTGTAAAGAAAAGATTCAGTTGCCCCTGGACTAGCAGTGGGATGCTGGGCTTCTCTCCTACACACTGATTAATGTCCTGTCTGGACTATCATAGGAGCTGGAGGCTGCCTTCCACTCATTTCTCACTAACAAGTCAGTGTGTCTTATTTCTGCATTCTTTATTACTTCATCACACAAGTGGGGGGACAATGCTACGGTAGCCCAGAAAGGCTGGGGGAAGAACGGAATCAACAGGTGGGGTTGTTACAGGAGCACCCCCTGTGAATAGCATACAGATCATAATTTCTGCAGGCTCTGACACAGAGCAGCTGTGCTATCTGCTTCTATGATACAGTGGTTATCTAGTAGACTTGCCTATATTCTAGGCAGGACTGATTCTATTTTTAGATACCAAAAAGGAGGGATTGACTCAGGGAATCATTCCCAATTTTGCCTTTTACTCCCCTGGCTGATCGGCCAGGGGAACTTATGACAGCAGCCATGATCATCTTACTTCCAATTTATGGAAGGGTGGATGGTGCAATATGGCTAGTAACCAATCTTGGCTTTTGCGCCCCTGGCTGATCGGCCAGGGGTACTAGCAGCAAATGGTACAAAAAGATGGGTAGCCATGATCATCCTCAGTTCTAATTTATGGAAGAGTTTAGATGGTGCAATATGACTAGTAACCATCTCTACTGTCATGCAAAAGCAATAGCATGCTTCTGTGTAGCGCTGCTGAATCGCCTCTGTGAGCGGCATCTATTACACATACGGTGAGAGTCACAAACGGCAAAACAAGCTCCATGATTGCCATTCTATGGCATCTGCCAGGGCAATCCAGGGAAAAAGGCGCGAAATGCTTGTCTGCCGTTGCTTTCCCAGAGGAGGGAGTGACTGACGACATTTACCCAGAACCACCCGCGACAATGATTTTTGCCCCATCAGGCACTGGGATCTCAACCCGGAAGTTCCAAGGGGCGGGGGAGGCTGCGGGAACTATGGGATAGCTAGGGAATAGCTACCCACAGTGCAACGCTCCAGAAACCAACGCTAGCCTCGGACCGCGGACGCACACCACCGAATTAATGTGCTTAGTGTGGCCGCGCGCACTCGATTTTATAAAATCTGTTTTACAAAACCGGTTTATGCAAATTCGGAATAGTCCCGTAGTGTAGACGTACCCTGAGTTAAGTTTCAGTTCATAAAGAGTTCAGACTCAACATTCCTCCATTTGTAGCTTTGGGATAACTATTTACCAAAAGCTACACCCCATTTTAAGGAGCCAAAGGTCGCTTGGCAATTTCAGCCTGGGCCAACTCGAAGAGAGTAAGGCCTTTGGCTGAAGTAGAAAAAGAATAAACTGACCCACATGAGTTTATGAGGGAGGGGACACACTGAATACAGCAACACAGTATTATAAGGATTACTATGGCCCCAACAACACCCACCAAGAGTTTTTTAACCCACCCAAATCCAGGCAGCCAATTCCATAAGGCTCCCCACCAATCATAAGGTGGCTGGCCAGAGGAGTAGTTCTTAGCCATTTCCCTTAGATGTTTGGTACGTTGAAAAGTGTCAGGGTAGGTGTCGTTTACAAAAACACAGCATT
>ML128017.1:0-11182 GCA_003846335.1 Cuora mccordi
TGTGACCAGGGCAGCTGCCTAGCAGCCTGCGCAGCTGCCTGCCAGCGCGAGAGCACGTAAGGCACTAATCCGGATAGTGGCAGCTGGGTGGCAAGGGGATAAAAAGCAAGCAGAGTGGTGCAGTGGAAGCATGCTGGGCCCATAACCCAGAAGTCAATGAATCAAAACCCTCCTCTGCTATGTGTGTGGACCATGGGCAGATTTAGATTATTTAAAGTAAACCTGGTTTACTACTTTATTTTAATAAAGGTTGTATCGCTCTAACCCCTGGCCAGGGGAGAGGAGATGAGCCTGGCCTTTAAGCGAGAAGGAGCAGAGGAATGAGAGGCATGGCCCCCATGAAGGGTGCAGCCAGGTGATGGGGGGCACAGCCCCCCAATTTTTTTTGCCTAGCCCACCTCAGTCCCCCACCAAACAAGAAGAGTCTGATGCCACCCCTGCTGGTCACTGGGTGTCACTGCTGCTCCATGGGAAACACACTCTGTGCATTACCATGACTGGTCCGTGGGGGTCACTTCCCCTAGAAGGCAGACACACGCTGTGCATTACACCACCTGCCCACTGGGTGTCACTGCTGCGCCAAGGGAGACATAAGAACGGCCAGGCTGGTTCAGATGCAAAGTCCATCTCGCCCAGTATCCTCCTGTCTCCTGCCAGTGGCCAGTGCCAGGTGCCCCAGAGGGAATGAACAGAGCAGGGAATCATCAAGTGAACCATCCCCTGCCGCCCATTCCCAGCTTCTGGCAAACAGAGGCTACAGGCACCATCCCTGCCCACCCTGGCTAATAGCCCTTGATGGACCTGTCCTCTGTTCATTTATCTAGTTCTTTTTTGAACCCTGTTATAGTCTTGGCCTTCACAACATCCTCTGGCAAGGAGTTCCACAGGTTAACTATGCAACTGCCCTGAGTTTACCCCCCCACCCCGGGTTGTATCTGGGAAAGAGGATGAGGCTGAGGAGAGCCATGATGTGTCTGTCACTGGCTGGTGCCTCAGTTTCCTCTAGGCAGCAGTGCTGCAGGCTCCTTTGGTCAGTGCCCATGCAGCTGTGTCAGGGGAAGGGGGAGTAGAGGCTTATGCTCCCCAGCCCCATGCCCCTCCCCCAGCAGCTGGGGAATCCAGGCCAAATGTAACCCTGGTAGCTGGGCCGGGATTAGCCTGGGCCGCGGTAAGGCTGGGGAGGAATTGCCAGGGAGACAGATGCACCCGCTGTGAGGGGAGATCCTCCCATTCCCTGCCAGCCCCCCTCACTCCTTGCAGCACGGCGCCCCCTAGCACTTCTTTCTCTGTCGTGGGGGTGTCTGCTGCCTGCTTCTCCCTTAGCATCATCTCTCCCCACCCTGGGGCACTGGCATCGCCCGTCCTGTGCAAACAGGCAGCCCCTGGTGTGCCCCGTGGTGCTGCCCTGCAATTGGGGGGGCAGCTGTTGGGTGGAATATGGGGGTGGGCAAGGCTGGGGACCAGGACTCCTGGGTTCTCCCCCCAAATCTGGGAGGGGAGGGGAGGGGGGTTAGTGGGTAGAGTGAGGGAGGGGCAGGGCTGGGATCCAGGGCTCCTGCTTTTTCTGGTTTTCTCCACCTCCTGCAGCTGCCTTGGTCCTTTCAGTGCATTTCCTGTTCCAGATTCATTTGCTGACTTGTGCAACTCACCCCAGAGGTGGCTGCATCTCAGTGTTGGGTGAGGCATCCTTGGCTGCATCACCTCCTAACCGCGTCTCTCTCTCCCAGCAGGTGACCCTGCAGCACTCGGCAAACATCCGCAAGATCGTGGGGCGCTTTGAGCATTGGGCAGGCAGGGGCCAGGCGCCCAGCCCCCCCCCCCAGAGAATGGGACCCAGCCCCCCCCGACTTTTTACAGGGATTAAAGAGGGGCAAATGGGGGCAAATCAGAGGAGGGGGATGGCCAGGGTCCGAGCAGGGGTTGGAAATTGACTGGTGGGGGGTCAAGCAGCTGGAGGCAGAGTTAGGAGAGGAGCTGAAGGGCAAAGTCAGGGAGGGGGAAGGAGCCGGAGTTCAGCCCAGGGGGAGGTGCTGCCAGAGGGTTAAACCCCGGCACAGGCAGGGGCAGAGGGGTAACAGTTACCCCGGGGGCTGAGACTCCAGTGTTTGCAAAAACAGGGTGCGGGGAGCAGAGGGGCTTTTCTATTTCCCCTCCCACAGGCAGCACCTCTCAGCATGGGCTTCCCAGGGCTGGGCTCTTAAAGGCACAGGCATCCCACTGCCTAGACACTGCAGCTCCTCTCTGATGTAACCTACTGAGGTGCTGCAGTAGGAGACTCAATTCAGTGAAACCGGCATTTCCTATACGCCCCCCAGCCAGGGGGCTGTGCACCCCTCCCCCGAATTTCCCCAACACCCCCCCAGTGGTCAGGTAGTTACATGCAGCGCTGCCAATGTTGTCACTGGTTGCAAATCTGAATGGAAATTGAAACGTTAACACACAGTTTAAAAGCAGAGCCAATGTATGAAAAATACTTGTACCTGAGAAAGTAAAATAGGTTTGAAAAGTCTGGACAAAGTCGGGTTTCCTCACCCAGCTGTTGTGTTTGCTGACAATGTCGGTGCATTGGCTTCGGCAATGTTGGCCAACCTCAGAATTTCAAATGATGATTTGGAAGCAAGGTGTGGATGAGCTCTGCCCTGACAGCTAGTGATGAGCCAGGGTTGGGGGAGGCTTTGGGACCAGACTGTATTTACATGAACTCACCTACTCTGCCGCGGTGTCCAGCAGACAGAGCTGGGCTGCCTCTGCTCTAGGTGCCCAGAGGAGGAGGGAAGGTGTGTGGGGCTCCAGCCTGGGACTCTTCCTCCCTCCTGCTAAGCCCTGACTATCAATCCCAGCCCTGACGCTCCTTTCTTCAAGCGCCATGTGGGCCCCAGGAAAAGTGTGGCAGGAAGCACCAAGGCCAAACTTGTGGGCATCAGGTATCCCAACCACCAGGGTAACACGTTCTAGAGCCCTAACCCATTGTGGCCACCCCAGCCAGAGACCTGGCTCTAGGAGGTGTGAGTCACCCAGCAGGAGGGGAAAGACTGGCTCTGGCACAGCTGGAGACAGAAAAATTGAGCAGTGGGAGCTCCAGGACTTCACCACAAGCCAACACAAGGCCCCACTAAGAGTTGAACTCAGATTGCAGGATTCAGAGTCCTGAGTGCTGCCCGTTACACCAGCTCCTGCTGCCTTCTCTGCACATCAGTGACCCTCACGGGGCCGGCTTGTGTAAGGGGCTCTTGGCCCTTTACTAAAACTTAGTGTCTCTGTGTGTGTGGGTGGGGGGGGGGGTTGGTTGGCTAGTTCCCAGCACCAATAGAAGGGGGAAGGGCCAATGGGAAATCAGGCCCCTGAGACTGACAGTCCCCAGGGGCAATGGGGAGAGGCCAAAGCTCCACGTTAGCCGCACTGACAGGCCAGGCAGTGCAATGAGGGAGTCACCAGGCCAGGGGGTCCCATCCTCCGTGGGAGCTGGAATTGCCTGGGCCAGAGTGGGGCGGAGCTAAGAAGAGAGCAGGAGCCCAAGAAGAGCCGGGGAGCAGAGCTGCGCAGGTGTAGTGCCAGAAACTGCTCCCCGTAGGACTTTGCTACCTGCAGCAGTTACTGAGACCTGAGGTTGTTCTTATTTGCTGACTTGTCCTAATTGGCTAAAACTTGACAGTGGTTTCTCTAGCAAAGGCCAGTCCCTGGCCCCTTGGTCCAGACATCCTCATTCACCTCAGGCTTCAAGTTGAGAATCATTTCCCATTCCTGCTCTGTGGGAGGGGAGACTTTTCAACGCGCTCTCTGTGCGACTGCACATGGCTAAGCAAAGAGAACAAACCCCCAATCCCCCCTGTGCTTTGGGAGCCAGGTTTGCAGTGGGAATCCTGTAGTTCAGATGACTTCACGCCTGGGCATTGGGATTCTTTACCAGTTTCCCTGGCACTGGGGCAGTTTTGTGCTCATAGCTGTGATGGCCGAGTGGTTAAGGTGTTGGAGTTAAAATCAAATAGGGTCTCCCTGTGCAGGTTCAAATCCTGCTCACAGCAAGGCCTGTGTTTTAGCCAGTCTCTCACCCAGGCACTACCTCTGTACAACCCCCTGAGACACTCTCAATTCTCTCCCCACCCCAAGTAGATGCTGTTCTGCTCCTTTCATCAAGATGCCTGGGACACCACCTCACACTGTGTCCCTGGGGTGTCAGGCAAACTCTCAGCACCTGAAACCTCTGCCACTCACCTAGTACCCCATGCCCCATAGATTAGCCATGCTGATGTGCTCTCCTTCATGTAAATCTGGTCAGTGCGACTCCTGGCCTGTCCCCACAGAAAGGTGAACCCCCTCTGTGGCTGCTGTGAGCTCGGGTCAGAGGACTAGGAGGCTGTGACGAAGTGGGACTGTTCCTACTGGGGGCTGGGAATGCTGGGTGCAGGCCTCTAAGTATCTAGCAAAGCAGAAGGCCAAATGCCTGACACTCTGTATCCTAGCAACTGATGGCCAGGCCCCTCCCTGCAAAGGTGCATCTAAAGGTGTTGGAGACAAAGGGGTCAGGTGACCTCCTGGCCCGGGAAAGAAGCTGAGCAGAGAGGAGGGGCTGGAGGGGGTTGGGCAGACTGGGGCTGGCTGGGGAAAGAGGGGAAGCAGAGAGAGAGGGCTCTGATCCCCGATGGGGGTTATGGGGCCCCAAGATGGACCTAACAGGGGGGATCCTGTTATCTGTGCCTGCAAGACCTGTGTTGGACTGTATTCCTGTCGTCTAAATAAACCTTCTGCTTTACTGGCTGGCTGAGAGTCCTGGTGAATTGGCAGGGAGCCCGGGGGTGCAGGGCCTGACTCCCCTACACTCCGTGACAGAGGCTACCGCCCACCCCCCACTGGTACCGTTAAGGAGAAACACGTCCTCTAAGACGACCTCGCTACAGACCTGCGCCAGGTAGTGCTCATTGTAAAAATGTTTCCTCTGACTGTCAAGAAAACAGGCCTAGCGGTTCTCAGGCCGGCTGAGACAATTAAAATCCGCCCCAACACCAAACACTGTGTGGTCCAGAGGAAGGGAGCCAGTTCCTACCATAGATCTTTCCTTTCACACCTTAACATCAAGTGCCTCCTCTTGGGCATCTGAATCCCTGCCACATTCCACATGCCCCTTCCCCAATACTGTCATCACTCAGCTTTGCAGAGGAGCTTTCCTCCCAAGTCCCTGCCCCCTCTGGCACCATCTCCGAGGGCCGTCCTGCCTCACTCTGTTCCTGCCATTTTGGGTCAACAAATAAGTCATGTGGGAAAGACAGCTCCCATCTCCCATCCTTATAGGTCAGGTGGGCCAACTAGGGGGAGAAGCCCCTGCTCTCTGTTGTCCTGCTGGGGAAGCTCAGAATCAGGTACCTGCCTCAGATAAAGGTGCTGCTGCCCTTCCAGAGAACAAGCCCCCCGTGCACAAAGAAGGATCAAAAGGCCTGCCAAAGCCTGGGATTGAACCAGGGACCTTTAGATCTTCAGTCTAACGCTCTCCCAACTGAGCTACTTTAGCAGCTGTGTGGGAATATTTTGGCCTGTTGCTTCTCCATCCAGGTTTTTGCAGCAGCTGCACACAAAAAGGACGTCATTGTGAGCGGCCCATGAAGACAAGACTCGCTTTTGCCTGCCTTGCTCAGCTTGACTTGCTGCCTCACCCCGTTCCTGCCCTAGTGCCCGGGTTGACCTGGTGGTGGAAGGGGACTGGGGGGTCAGTGGCGCGGGGAGGAAGTTGAGCTGGACCCTGAGCTAGACTAGACCCTGGCGGTGAGAGTCTGGCCACCACTTGCCACCCCACCCTGTTGTCATGGCTTCCCCCACTGGGCGTCGTTTCAAGAGGGAAGTGGGGCTTCTGCCTCCCCTCCCCGATTTTCACACCGCAGAGTGCGAACAGGAAAACGAACGGCTGCTCCACACCCCCACCGGAGGAACCCGACGCCCTTAGCTGCTCCCTCTGCTCCCCCCAAGCCATGCTACTGAGTGGAAGCGTCCTGTGCCCATCACACAGAGGTTGATCAATCAAAACCCTCTTCTGCCAGCATCAGGCCTCCTTCTTCTTACACTGGGCCTGCAAGCGAGGGGGCGGCTGGCACAGCGCCAAGAGTCTAACCTGTGAGGCAGGAGGTGGCTGACGCCTGCAGCCTGCTGGGAAGCTCCCAGAAGTTAATAAGGGACAGAGACTCCTCAATGCCCTTAGTAACAAGGGTTTGGGGGTCACCGAGGCCAGTAAGGGGGTCACTATGTCAGCCTTATAACCCTGGGGTCAGGTCACTGTGCAGCTTTGATCTAGAGCTCGGATCCCAACAACCGACCAGCAGCCCATAGCCTCCCTCTGGGTCTGCCCCACCTGGTTACTCCTTACAGGCCGACCTTACCCCACTTCCAGCCCCGGATTCGCCCCCTAATCATCCTACTGCCACTCAGAGCCACAGCCGTGGAGGTGCTGGAGGAGGGAGGGGTGACTCTAGGGTGGGGTTCTTCTCTAACGATGGCTGGCAGAAAGGTGGTGCTCAGCTCTGTCAGTGACCTGCCCAGTTGCCTCACTGCCAGGGGATGCAGACGTTTCTGAAAGGCGATTAAATGTGAGGAATGTGCAATCCTGAGAGGGAATTTCCATCACTCTTTTAGGTGCATTTCAGGACTCCAGTGGCTTCATAGGTAAAGCATTGGCTTTCTAAGCCAAAAATTGTGGGTTCAAGTCCTGACTGGGGTGAAAAGCTACTTTCTTCTTGTATATTGCAAAGAAGCCTTTGTGCTATTTTCACCAAGGAAGCTGGGAGACATTTGAACCCAAAGTACTGGATCTTGGGAGCAATCCCCCAGAAATAGCATCTTCCATTTGACAAATGCTTTCTAGACCCATCAGTGGCAAACACTTAATACTAGTGTTTGTCTGAGAATAGCATGAAGGGGAGTGTTTACTCCAACACCTCAGTGAGTGAAACAGACAGAAAGAGCAAGGCCGTCCTGAAAGAGAATGGATCTGTCTGGAGACAAAGCAGAACCTGAGAATGAGCAACAGTGTGAAAAGAAGAGGTTCAAATGTGTGTTAGGTGTTAGTTAGGTTGGTCTGACAAATTTCAAGAAAATACCAATGCTCATAGACTGATGCGGACACTGGCTGCTTCTGATGTTTTACTGAGAGTTCATTGAGAAATAGTTTCTTTAACTAAGTTATGGAATATTGGGTGGGCTATGAAGGCACCATTCCTCCTGCTTTCACCCTTCGAGACAACACAGATCCATGGCATGGGGCCAATGCTCACCTTCCAGTCAACTGCTAGAGAAGACAACACAGACAGGGACGGCAGCAGGGCAGACTGGAGCTCCATGGAGATGGTGGGACCAGGTCTCACCAACAGGGAGGTGGCCACCCCACCATGCACAAGGCTGAGCCAGCAAGTGTGGTGTGTGCTTCACTGTGCCCCTACTCACTACAGATGGTGGTGGAGGGCAGTTACTGAGTTCGGTTGGTCGGGCAAATTTAGGGCTTGGCTACACTTGCAGATGTAGAGCGCTGGGAGTTAAACCACAGCACGGAAACCACTGCCGTTTGTTGCTGCAAGCGCACTGGAGTGGCCACATTAGCAGCCCTGGCAATGCCACAGAGAGCAATGCACTGTGGTAGCTATCCCAGTGTGCAAGTGGCTGCAACGTGCTTTTCAAATGGGGGACGGGGGTGGAGTGTGACAGGGAGTGTGTTGTGTTTACGTGGGGGAAGCGACAGTGTGTTTGGGGGGCTGAGAGTGTGTCAGCATGCTGTCTTGTGTGTTCGGACAGCAGCAGACCCCCCCCTCTCTCACACACACTCACAACAGCAGCATTCCACACTAATGGTTGCTTTGTCCCGGAGCAGATAAGCAGCCGGCTGTCAGAAACGGAGCTTTGAAAGGGGATCTCCGCATGCCTGCAGCCGATTTCAAAACAATGACCAGAGTGGGCACTTGACTTCAGGGGATTATGGGACATTTCCTGAGGCCAAACACAGTGCAGTGATGCAACACGTCATCCACACTGATGCCAGGGCATTTCAGCAGGGCTCAGCAAGCTTTATGCTTCTCATGGAGGTGGATTACCAGGAGCGCTCCAGCTGCAGAGCCCAGGCGCTCCATGTGCCTTGCGAGTGTGGACACCTCAGGAGTTAGGGCACCCGGGGCTGCTTTAATGCGCTCTAACTTGCAAGTGTAGCCAAGTCCCTAGACTATGTCACTTGTGTGGCTTGTGCTATTGTAATAAATACAATAGATGTGCAATGGTCAGAAATCGCACCAGCAGAGAAGTATATTGTAGGGAAACTAAGGAAATTAAAGAGTTTAAATTATCCTCCACATGTCCCGCGTCCCACTAAAATGAATCCAACCCACAGGGCACGTGGGCAGAAGTATCGGTGTCAGGATGCTACATTGTTAGCATAGTAAATGAAGCTGCAAAATAAATGATGTTTAAATGACCTCACTCTATTTTTTACAATCCGGTATTAAGAGGTAATAGATACAGATGTACACTAGGCAGGGTCGCTTGGAGGACAAAGCCTTTATGCTTCCATCCCCCACCACTGTCAAGTTTTAGCAAATTAGGACAAGTCAGCAAATAAGAAGAACCTCAGGTATCAGTAACTGCTACAGGTAGCAAAGTCCTACAGGGAGCAGTTTCTGGCACTACAC
The DNA here is from genome assembly GCA_003846335.1 of Cuora mccordi. Taxonomy (NCBI): domain Eukaryota; kingdom Metazoa; phylum Chordata; order Testudines; family Geoemydidae; genus Cuora; species Cuora mccordi. The sequence continues at coordinate 8,652 of ML128017.1, forward strand.
ATGCGCAGCTCTGCTCTCCGGCTCTGCTCGGGCTCCTGCTCTCTCCTTAACTCTGCCCCACTCTGGCCCAGGCAGTTCCAGCTCCCACGGAGGATGGGACCCCCTGGCCTGGTGACTCCCTCATTACACTGCCTGGCCTGTCAGTGCGGTTAACTTGGAGCTTTGGCCTCTCCCCATTGCCCCTTGGGACTGTCAGTCTCAGGGTCCTGATTTCCCATTGGCCCTTCCCCCTTCTATTGAAACTAGGAACTAGCCAACCAAAACCCCCACTAAGTTTTAGTAAGGGGCCAACAGTCCCTTACTCGAGCCGGCCCCGTGAGGGTCACCGATGCACAGAGACAGCAGCATGAGCTGGTCCCATGGTGTAATGTTCTATGGGCATCCTACTAGATTGCCAGCTGCTTTTCAACTGCAGTGCGGAGACTATTTGTGTGTTGGGAGAGACAGTGAGTGTGTTGGGGGAGAGTGAGTGTGTTTAGGTAGGTAGGAGCGGATCATTATTATCCCTCCTTGAAAGAGGGAGAAGCTAAGGCTGAGAAAGGAGAATTGACTTGTCTTAGGTCACTTAGCCAGTCAGTGGCAGAGTTGGGAATAGGACCCAAGAGCCCTGATTTTCAAACTAACCATCGGATCCTGAATTTCAGACATTGAATGACCTGAATAAAGTGCTCTCAGATGAGCTCCAGACCAACAAGAGTGCACAGAAATTATTCAGCAAGTATTTGAGGAGAACTGCAATGTTAGAGAGAATCATGAACTGCTCAGAGACCATTAATGCAGAGAAGCAGAAAAATTCATCAAACATAAAAGTGGTTATGACTTATTTCCTTGGTCTTAAAAGAGAACAACAAAGACCTGAGTCTCCTTCCTGTCAATAACCCCCTGCTCAGCCAATCAGGGTAGAGACTGAGGACGGGAGGCTGAGGGTTCTCACCAGGGAGTCCTCCCTGCCTGTGAAGGGTCCGCTGGTCCTGTGACTTCGGCGGACCTCCCGCAGGCAAGCCGCCGAAGGCAACCTGCCTGCCATGCTTGGGGTGGCAAAATGCCTAGAGCCGCCCCTGCCCACAGAGTCCTCCCTGCTGGAAGTCTACAGTAATCAACAGGTGCTGTGCTGGTCCCATGGTGTAAGGGCCAGCACTCAGGACTTTAAATCCTGCAATCTGAGTTGAAGTCTCAGTGGAATCTGAAAACAATTCCTGTGCCACAAACCCTGCTGGGTCTTCCAAGGCTCTGTCTTGCTTTCTCAAAGGCCATGAAAGCCACTACACTACACTACACATTTTTAGCACCTACAAAGGATAAATTCAACAAAACTCCACTTCTATTTCCTCAATATCTGCATCATGAAGGGCAGCATCTCCGATACAATAAGATTAGCTAGGAAAGATCTTCTGTAGGGCCTGGGTTACAAAGGCTTTGGAACCAAATACATGGGCATTGTGCCTAGTTCAAAATCACTTACCATGGAATTCTCTCCCCAGAGCATCTGGGACAATATTGACTTAAACAATTGAACTACACTGTGATCATATGCACTTCCTTCAGTTAGTTGGGGTTTCGCTGTTATTCACCATTTCTGAGTGGAGATTTTAAATCACTGCTGGTTCTTTGTTAGCCTGTCCAGTAAATTGGAGAGTTCTCTAATGCAGACAGAACTGCACTTCAACCTTCTCCATGACATCATGCAGGGATGGGGAAAAAGCAAAGCTGAAGTGAGAAATGATGACTTTAGCAAATAGTCATTTGTCTTAAATTCTCCAATAAATCTGAGCTACATCCTATCAAACTAAACTAATATCCAATTGAGTGACCAAACAGCCTTCAGGAAAGATAGAAACCCACATCACAGAGAGATAGAATACAGGGCAATGAAAGTGTGAAGTGAAATTCCAGAGCAGGTGACATCTGATTATTCAGAATCAGGACAAGAGATTTTCCCATCACATTCTCCTCTGATCCATTCAAACATACTTCACTCAGCACTGTCTCAATAGCCAGTTATGTTATTTACAATTTTTTTAGTATCCGAGCATTGCCTTAATGGGGGACAAAACCACTCACCTTGCCAGAAGTGGCTTTACCAATAGATGGAACCTGCGATTTAAACTCCCAATGAGCACACTGCGTTTGGGATCCATTTGAATTCCCCTTCCAGGTCTTTGACACTTTCATCTCCAGTCAGAGCGACTCTGACATAAGATTAAAGAAGTCAAAGTATCATCTCCAAGCACAGACAGCTGAGAACTGTTCCTCACAGGACACTTTGAGAAGTGGATGGATAGAATGTGATGATGATAACCTCTGCATGGCTCAGACAAAAGGTAACAGTTCTGCAGTGATGGGGAAGGAGGGAATCTCTGCATCTCCCCATCTCCTTCCAGTGTCACAGAGGCTGAAATTACATTTTTTTTCCTGCCCCTGCTCCTCTTCATTTAACTATAATTTGAAAAATTCCCATTATATCTGCTCTTCAGGACAACCCAGAGCAACGTGAGAACAAGTGGCAATGATACAATCTGTATCACTGGTGA
>ML128019.1:2499-14859 GCA_003846335.1 Cuora mccordi
ACACACACACACACACACACACACACACACACACACACACACACACAGAGCAGGGCTCAGCCCCACCAGCAGGGGGCAGCAGGGACACACACGTCTCTCCTGGGCCAGCTTGGACAATTTCCCATCACGACCCGGCACAGTGCTGGTGCCCCCACACGGGGGTGGGCAGTGACCGGGCGGGGGGGGGCAGATGTGCTGGATTCAGAAGGAAGCACTTTGGGAAAATCAGTCAAGGCCCTTAGCAGAGCTGGGACACCGACCCAGTGACCCCTGCACCACCCTGGGAGGGGAGTGGGGTCGAGTGGTCAGAGCAGGGAGGGGGCTGGGCACCAGGACCCCTGGGTTCTATAGGGGAGACTGTTTTTCCCTGGGCTCCCCTCCCTAGAGATCCCAGCCCAGCCCCCTAGTGGAGACTGAGCAGAAGTGGGGGGAGCTGTTCTCCCACTTTAAAGTTATGATTCAAACCCCTCCCCCCGGGATTATGACATTCAAACCTGCCCCCCCACACAGAGAAAACTGGTGGGGATAGGAGGTCTCTAGCTGCATCCCCCAGACTCCCCTTGTCATGTCAAGAAGCCCCCAAACCTACCTGCACCCACAAAACACCCTCTCAGGGTGGGCACCCCCTGCTAGGACAGGATCTCCTGCTCCCACCCGTTTCCTTATCACCACGAGCTGCTCCCGGCCAGTCACCACACCCCATTCACACGCCTTTAGTCACTACGTAGCTCAGTGGCCATCACTGCCCCGAAGTGACTCCGGTGCAGGCACCCACCGCACGAACTCCCCACACCGGATTCTGTCCACACACAGAGAATTCTCTCCACCGGGCTCCTTCGGTTCCCCCAAACCTCCCAACTCCTGATCAGACCCAGGAGGAGTTGACCCAGACTGTGGGTTCCACCAGAGGGGAAGATCCCTGAGGTGAGCAAATCTGCCAATAAGCACAGGACCCACCAAGGTAGAGGAGGAACTTTGTCGCAGCCTCTAATTGCAGCGTTTTTAAACCGTCTGCATGCTGCTTGCAGGCTCCTAACACTTGCCACAGCAGCTCCTTTTAACTTCCATTCAACCATCTGTACTTATGCCGATAGGTTGACTTTAGGTCTTTAACTTTGATTGGTAGCTGAGAAGATGGTAAATTGGACAGAAATACGTTCTTCATTTGCTTGTTATTTCCTGACTTCTTTATTCATCGCCTTTTCCTTATTTCCCTGCAGATTGACTAGATCTGGGTGCTAGCAGGGGGACCTGACGGGCTCCTTATTGTCTGATTTCTTTCGGAAGCATTGAACTTGCCAGGGCACAGTCAGATTCTGGATGCTCATGTAAATGTAACACCTCGTGCTCAGCTTTAGTTCTGTTTCTCAGCTCTTTTGGAAAATCGATGTTTAGTCTGACATGTAGCATCCTTGCATTAGGAGATGACTAATTAATAAGACCATAAACCTTGGCAATCAAATGGAACCTGAAGTCCATAGAAGACCCTGAAAGGCCCTTGGGGAGTGAAGTGCAAGTTGAGGAAGACTTCCCTGCACAGCTTCTCTCTCAATTCTCGTTTTCCTGTATTGAGAGCAAAAGTCGGGAATCAGCTCAGGGTAGGGTTATACCATGTGTGTGCAGTGGTTAGACAAGAAACTGGACTGGTATGGAGCAAAACTCTTATGTGTGCCTGATGACTGTACGTTTGAGAAGGAGCAGAAAAGAGCATTGGGGCTGCGGAATAGCGCTTGCATAGGCTTTCTTTGGCCTGTTTTGCTGTAAGAGTTAACAGTGAGAGATTGTTAGTCACAGGTCAGTGGGTGGGTTTATGCAAATTAGGAGCATACAGGGAAACCAGCAAGAGGAAGGCGGCTGAAAGACTTCTCTGTCTTTGAGCAGAACTGTGTGTTAAGGGCTCTTGCTTTGAATTCTTCCAGTGGAGTCATTTTGGGGAAGTGATCATCGAGTTATCTAGTTATCAAAGTGTCGTGAATGGTGTTTGGTGCATGTCTGGGAGCTCCTCGTGCTGAAGTAGAAAGCAGTGGGGGAAGAGCGGCTACCTAGCATCCCCTTCTTGGCTCCTTGAAGCTAAGATCAAAAGTGTAGTACCCTGAAGAAAAAGCCGGACCAGAGCAAGGCTTTCGAGGTCACCAGCAAGTGGGACTCCAGCAACCACTTCCTCCCCTCAGACAGCTTCATCCGTTTCGCCGACTGCCGGTTCATACACCGCGCCCGACTGAACTGTGTCCCCCTCAACGGAGCCATCCGCCACGGGAACCCGGACAAACGCTGCCGGAGGTGCGGGTACGCCATGGAGACCTTGCCCCACGTCCTGTGCAGCTGCAGACCCCACGGCAGAGCCTGGCAGCTGCGCCACAACGCCGTCCAGGACCGCCTGGTGAAGGCCATCGCCCCGCATCTGGGAGAGATCGCTGTCAATCGCGCCATCCCCGGCACCGACAGCCCGCTGCGCCCGGACATCGTCATCACGGATGAGGACCGGAAAAAGATCATCCTCGTCGACGTGACGATCCCGTTCGAGAATAGGACCACGGCCTTCCGCCAAGCCCGAGCCCGCAAACTCGAAAAGTACGCTCCCCTGGCTGACACCCTGCGAGCAAAGGGCTACGAGGTCTACACCGACGCTCTGATCGTTGGGGCCTTGGGTGCCTGGGACCCCCTTAATGAGCGCGTGCTGCGGACCTGTGGGGTGGGCCGTCGCTACGCGCGGCTCATGAGATGCCTAATGGTCTCGGACACTATTCGGTGGTCCAGAGACATTTACACAGAGCACGTCACCGGCCACCGTCAATACCAAGAGTGAGCCGGCGTGACTCCACGCACCCACAATGGGGAAGGGACCTGTAAACTTCCCCTGTTGGACTTTATCCCCTGAGCCCTGAACCAACCAAACTGAACTCTGCCCTGTGAGGGGCACCCTATCATCATTACCCAGTCCGCTCATTTATTCACGCCCACGACTATCCATTACCTGTTTGTATGAGTGATGTACCCTCACTGCCTGCTGGCTGTACCCTGAACCCACCCACCGTATACCCCGCATTGGGGACATGACAGACTGTGTATATGTATATGCTGCCTAACATCAAAACGCTAACATCCCCCCACAACCTGTATGTTACCCCCAATGACACAATAACTGACGCTTGAAACACTTTGTATCGTTTATTCTTAAATATTCTCTAATAAACTTTAAATCTGTTCTTATCAGTTTAATATCTGATAGGTCCTTGATTTGAGGACTGTATATTAAATTGATTTTTGAAACAGGGGGCTGGAATAGGAGCTTGCTCTGTCCACCCCATGCATTGACCTGGTATTGCAGTGTCTCCAGGACCAGTGCCTCTCCCCGTGGGGAGAATTGTCTGGTTAAAAAGGTAGACAGTGTTTCTCTCTAAAGATGCTGATTTGATAAGATATTTTTAAAGTAGTGGAAAAATCAGGTCTCTTTAGCACTTTGGTTTTTCATGGCAACATATTGTTAAAAATTTTTGGGGTGTATTTTCTGACTCTAGAGATGTGAGAGGGGCACCGCCCCAAGCAGCATCCCCTGCCAGCCGGGAGCAGTTTCTGACTTTACACCAGCACCCACACCTCCCTGTCCCCCACCCTGGGGATTTCCTGCCCTCTCCCACACAGACACACCTTCCCAGAGAGGCCTCCTCTGTGTGTGTGTGTGTGTGTGTGGAGAACTACGCTTCCCAGAGTGCACCGGGAGGGGGGGCGTTGTCTGAGCAACCTGCGCGTCACTTCCGCTCTGAGACGAGCCAGGAACTACAACTCCCAGCCTGCCCCGGGGCGCTTCCGTCCTCTCCAGCCCAGGTAAGGGCGGGTCTCTGGGTCAACCTGACACCTCCCCCACCCAACGCAACTCCTCACCCCCGCCCCGCCCCCCAGAGAGCCCCGGCCCCGCCCCCCCGGTGCTGGGTATGAAGCTGCCCCGCGCCGGGGCGGGTCCGGGCCGGGTCCGGCTCTGTCCGGGGACTGGATCCCCGTGTCCGCCCCGCGGGATGTTCCCGGCGCCCCTTGTTCGCTGGGGCTGTGACCCCCCCCCCCCGGCTGGGTGTGAGCGGGGCTGGGTGGGTCCGACGGGCCCCGGCACCGGCCGCGTGTCACCCCCCGACTCCCGCTGCCCCCGGCCCCGCCCCCTCCCCCTCCCCCGGGTGAGCCCGGCTCCAAACACCCGCTGCGGGGACAGCGACACAGGGCCGCCCAGAGAATTCCGGGGGCCCGGGGTCTTCGGCGGCGGGGCCCCCCCCGCCCCACCTGGGCGGCCCTTCCGCCCTGCGCCCCCCCCCGGCGGCCCTGGTCTCACGTCGGGCACAAGAGCGAGACTGGCCCCGCAACCAGCGGGTCCGTGCTGGGAGCAGACCCCGGGCTGCACGGCTCCCCGCCCGCCCTGTACCTCAGCTAACGGAGACACATCCTGATCAGTGTCCCGGGTCCAGGACAAAACTCCCGGGGCTCCCTGCCGCCTCCCGCGGCCGCGCGCGCTGCCCCTCCCCCCCCCCGGGGCTCCCTGCTCACGCTCCCGCCACGCTCCGCAGCCCCCTCAAGGACTCACCGGCCCTGACCCCCTGGTGCTCTCTTGGTGGCACGTCTCTGTGTCGGCGCGTCCGGCGCGTCTTGAAGATAGCAGCGGCCCGGCTCCTGGCCCCGCGGTTGCAGTAGCCGCGCTCGGTTCCCTGTCAGGGCCCTCGGGCGCCCCCTCTCCCGCGCCGGCTGCCCCGGAGCGGAACGACCCCCCCCGCCAGCGAAGACGGGAGAGGAAAAGTTTTCCGGGCCCCCTGGAGTGAGTGAAGGACCCCACTCCAGGGGCCCCGGAAAACACTCGTGGGGGCCCCTGCGGGACGCGGGGCCTGGGGCAAATTGCCCCTCTTGCCCCCCCCTCTGGGCGGCCCTGCAGGGACACCCCCAGACAGACCCGCCCCGGCCGGAATGAGTCCTGCTCCTTCCCCCCGCGCCCCCCGCTGTGCCCACCCCCAAAGCCCTGCCCCGCCCCTTCCCCCTGAGACCCCGCCCCTGCATCACCCCTTCCCCCTGGGACCCCGCCCTCACATTGCCCCTAGACCCCACCCCTGCACCACCTGTTCCCTCTAATCCCTGCCCCTGTATCGCCCCTTCCCCCGAGAGCCCACCCACATGCTTCCCCTTTGCCCTGAGATCCCACCCTCACACCGCCTCTTCCCCCAAGTCCCCAATGCCACACTGCCCATTTCCCTCTCAGTCCCCGCCCCCACACTGCCCCTATGCCCCCACCCCTGCACCACCCATTCACCCGAGACCCTGCCCTCATATTGCCCCGAGACCCCACCCTCACAGCGCCTCTTCCCCCCAAGTCCCCAATGCCACACTGCCCATTTCCCCCTGAGTCCCCGCCCCCACACTGCCCCTATGACCCCACCCCTGCACCACCCATTCACCCGAGACCCCGCCCTCCCACTGCTCCTTCTCCTGAGACCCCGCCCCTGCACCACCCAATAACAGGCCAGACCCTGGAGGGGGATAGGGGGAGAAACATGCTTTGCTCTGCCACAGACTTCCCGAGTGTCCTTGGGCACATCACTCAGCCTCTCTGGGCCTCACTTCTCCCGTCCAGAAAATGGGGTTGGTGGCGCTTCCCGCCCTCACACGAGCTGGGAAGAGAACTACCCTGTGAATTAGGAAGATGCTCCCAGTCCCCCTGCTCTCACCTCTAGACCCCGCTCTGCTCCCAGAGCCAGGGATAGAATCCAGAGGTCCTGGTACCCAGCCCCCTCCCTGTTCTGACCACTAGCCCCCACTCCCCTTTTAGGCTCACTACCTCTTCTATCCACCCAGCCCACCTGTCTATCCCTTTGCTGCAGGTTTCTGGGGTGTCACCCCTGCTCTGCACTCCCCCAGTGCAGCCCAAGGCCTTTCCTCCCCCCAGCCGCACATCCTCTCCCCATCATGCTGGATCGTCTGCTTGGCCCCCCACCTCCTCTCGGGGTGCGCTGTGCGGCGTGGCTGGGGATTGTGCAATGGCCCAGCACCAGGCAATGCAGAACGTAAACCACAGGCCCTGCCCCACCACACCGAAGCTGCCTTCCAGGTGCATCGGAGCCCAGCGCCCTGCATCTGTGCTCTCCTGCCCCACAAGGGGTGAGCTGCAGTCCCCACCTCACTCTGCAGCAGAGAGAAGGGTCAAGCCAACCAGCCCATTTAGGATGGGGGAATCAACACCATTTTTTCTGCACAGCCACTGACCATCAGCAGGATTCCTCCTCCCTCCTGTGCCTCAGTGCAACTAAATCTCTGTACCTAGACAAGCAGCAAAGAATCCTGTGGCACCTTATAGACTAACAGACGTTTTGCAGCATGAGCTTTCGTGGGTGAATACCCACTTCTTCGGATGCAAGTAGTGGAAATTTCCAGGGGCAGGTAAATATAAGCAAGCAAGAAGCAAGCTAGAGATAACAAAGTTAGATCAATCAGGGAGGATGAGGCCCTGTTCTAGCAGTTGAGGTGTGAAAACCAAGGGAGGAGAAACTGGTCCAGTAGTTGGCAAGCCATTCACAGTCTTTGTTTAATCCTGAGCTGATGGTGTCAAATTTGCAGATGAACTGGAGCTCAGCAGTTTCTCTTTGAAGTCTGGTCCTAAAGTTTTTTTGCTGCAGGATGGTCAGCTTAAGATCTGCTATTGTGTGGCCAGGGAGGTTGAAGTGTTCTCCTGCAGGTTTTTGTATATTGCCATTCCTAATGTCTGATTTGTGTCCATTTATCCTTTTCCTTAGAGACTGTCCAGTTTGGCCGATGTACATAGCAGAGGGGCATTGCTGGCATATGATGGCATATATTACATTGGTGGACGTGCAGGTGAATGAACCGGTGATGGTGTGGCTGATCTGGTTAGGTCCTGTGATGGTGTTGCTGGTGTAGATATGTGGGCTATGGCTGACCTATGGGGCATGGGGCACCAGGTGAGTGGCAGAGGCTTCAGGCGCTGAGTTTGCCTGACCCCTCAGGGACACAGTGTGAGGTGGTGTCCCAGGGACCTCTATGAAAGGAGAAGAACAGGATTTACTTGGCCCTGGTCTACACTGTGAGTTTAGGGTGGTGCCAATGGACAGTTCGGATCCCGCAGCTCTCACCGTGTGCTCAATGTGGGCAATTCCCTGACCCACGGCAGAGGATATTGGAAGCTGAACATCCAGAGCTTGCAAGATAAAGGAGCAGGGGGGCGAGGCCTGGCGGTGTTGGCAGAACGGGAAAGCATCAGAGGGTCTCAGGGCAGGACCCCCGGATCCGGTACAGGAGGACCACAGTCGCTGGAGGAGGAGGAGAGTCCTGCGAGAGGAAGCCGCTGGTGGGAAGCAATAAGTGCAAAGCAGCCAGCCGAGAGTCACAGGGGTCTAGCAAGTGAGTTAGCAGCAGGTCCCATGGTGTAATGGCCAGCACTCAGGACTTTGAATCCTGGAATCTGAGTTCAAATCTCAGTGGGACCTTCTGGTGATATGTTGGTTTCTTGCAAAGCCCTGGAGCTCGCTGTGCTTGACTACTGTCTCTCAGGACAAACTAAAGTGAGTCTTTTCCCTCCTGCTGGGTGACTGATGCCCACTGGAGATAGGTCTTTGGTCTGCCTGGTTCAATGAGCTGGCGGCTATAGGTTGGGGTCCTAGAACTTAACAGTCTGGCTAGAGAGCCCTGCGGGTTGACCATATGGTTGTTTCTCGCTGCTTCACCTTTGGTCCACAACTTTGGTCCCTGCAGCTGCCACACTCTTCCTCTTGCCCACATGGCACTTGAAGGAAGGAGGGCCAGGGCCAGGCTTCACAGTCAGAGAAAGGCAGGAGGGGGAAGAGTCCCAGGCTACCCTGGCACCGCTCTGCTGGCCACCCTCTCTGCTCTGGGACGTCTTGTGGTCCCACCAGGAGCAGAACAGGCTCCCTAAAAGCAGGGCTGGCCAGAGGATTCGGGGGCCTGGGGCAAAGCGGGGGAGCGGACATAAAAAAGGCGACACCTGCTGCGGCGCTTGTACTCACTGAGCGGCCTCTGAGTCTTCAGTGGCGGCGGGTCCTTCACTCGCTCTGCGTCTTCGGGAGCACTGAAGGACCCGCTGCTGAAGACCCGGACTGCTGCCAGGTGAGTAAAAATTAAAAAGGCGCCTCTAGCCAGGGAAGGGATTCTCGGCCAGGGCTTGCGGGGCCCCTGCGGGGCTTGGGGCCAATTGCCCCACTTGCCCCCCCCCGGGCAGCCCTGCCTAAAAGTAGCAGCTACCAGAGCCCGAATAGTAGCCCCACCCCTTCACTCAAGGCCACGCCCCTGCCCCCCCTTCTCCCCAAGGACCCGCTCCTGCACTGCCTCTTCCCCCCAAAACCCCTCCTCCCGCTCACTGCTCTCCACCCCCTCCCCCCCTCATTCGCCCTTACGGCCATTACAAAGTGGCAAGGCAGAGCCCTCCCATTTTTAAAAGCCCTGGGGTGTTGTTCCCCCCTGTTCCGGCACCCCTGTGGCCCTGCACTTCACACAGCTCTCCCTGATTTCAGCTGTTAGTGAGGGAGCCTCACTGCTAGCGCAGACTGGGCAGTTTGTTGCATGAGAGACACTGTCCCAAAGCAGGACTAATGCTTAGAGCTGGTTCTCAGTGATTTCAGATCTGTTGGTCTGCAGCAAGACTCTCCATTGAGTCTTAACCAGCTCTGTTATTACACAGGGAAGAACAAAAGGGTCAAATGGTGCCTGGAACCCTTAAGAAGAATCCACCTCACCAAGTACCAACACTTGTCGCTACCTGTTCTCAGCTCCACTGAGAATGTTTTGGGGTCACTCCTCGCCTGTATCAACCTAGGGGTCTCGGAGAATCATTGTTAACAGGTGCTCCAGAGGCGCAATTGGTTACTACACAATACTTATACGGCAGTGCTGAGAGGAGCTATGCTGGGGTTGTGAGTTCAAACCTCATCTGGAGCACTGATTTCCATTAACCAAGTGCATCACCCCCTCATTTGGCCATGTAGAATTCCAGCCCTCAGGAGGGGAGGAGCCAGAAATGCCCCCTTCAATTATTACCTCCTCTCTAGAGCTCAGGTGAGACTCTACAATCCTTTCTCCCCTACCAGCCCCTGTGCCAGGGTCCCTCAAGCAGAGCCTGGAGTCCTGCCCCTGGCATCTTTACTATTGACAAAGACTAAGTGCAGGGGCGGCTCTAGAAATGAGGCTGCCCCAAGCAGCGCGGTGCGCTGCGCCGCCCATCCCCGGTCCCGCGGCGGGTCCCCTCTTCCCGCGGCTCCGGTTGAAAGTTTACTAACCCCCAGGTTCAAAACTGTTCCTGCTCTGGGCTGTACCTGACACTCTCTGTTGTGAGGGTAGGTAAGTGGGTGAATGTTTCCCGGGTGGGGAGCCTCCTTCCATGTGCTAGAGCTGGTTCCCCCTTCCGTTGCTGAGGGGAAGGTTGGTGCTTTGAGCCCACCCGGTGCTGGAATGTCCCATGGGTGAGATTAACGGGACTCTTGGGAAGGGAGGGGAAGTCTTTTCTATCCCTGCCTAGCTCCATTGGTCTCCTGTGGCCCTTTCGGCTCTCTGCTCCCCTGTTGGGGAGATGCAGAGACAAGCCCCCATCTGGGTGAGTCACGGAGAGGCTGTGTCCCATGGCGTGTGTGGGGGAGAGGGGTAGGGGTGGGATGGGGCTCAAGGGGAGAAGGTTGTGTGTGACAGTGTGTGGGGGAGGGGGAGGGTGTGTTCCTTAGGATATAAACAGAGGTGAAAGTAAGCTGGTACAAGCCGGTACGGCATACCGGCAAGAGCCAGTACGCCGTGCCGGACTGCACCGGCTTTCGCTGTGGGGATTTAAAGGGCTCTGGGCTCCCCGCCGCAGCTGGCAGCCCAGAGCCCTTTAAACCCCCCACCGCAGCTGAGATTTAAAGGGCTCAGAGCTCCCCGGTGGCCAGGCTGGGGCCAGGATTTAAAGGGTTTGGGGCTCCCCTCAGCGGCAGGAGCTCTTGGCCCTTTAAATACCTGCCCCAGCCCCGCAAAGCTCAGGGCTCCTTTAATTTACCTCTGCAGCTGGGAGGCTCTGGTTGATTTAAAGGCCTGGTGCTCCAGGGCCGTTAAATCTTGAGAGGCCACGCCCCTTCCAGATGAGGCCACGCCCCTTCCAGGTGAGGCCACGCCCCCTCAGGACTCCAGCAGTACCGGTAAATCCTGTAAATTACTTTCACCCCTGGATATAAATGATTGAAAACACAGGGGAGGTGACAGTGAAGCCCCGTGTCTGAGTGTTATGACCCTGTGTGGTGCTGCAGTTCACCTTCCCCTCCTATGGGCTCAGCTTTCATTGAATCCAGCATTTTTTCACCTGTCCTCACCACAGAGGTGTCCCACGTGCCTCAGCTACAGAGTGTCCCTCTTAGAGACGCCGAGGACTGGAAGTGATTTCAGCTGCTGGACAGCTCTGCTAGGTCTTTATTCATTTGCACAGGAAAATGCTGAGTGTTTAAATTCATTTCAAGCCCCCTGCCCCCATTCAGCGAACTCCTGAACATACTGGAGATGGGTCTGGGAATCGATTTTCATTTGAAAAAGTTTTTAAAGGGCATCACTTGGATGGGAACTAGGAACCCATTACCCTGCAAGGAAACATTCACACACTGAGCTGTACTCGCAACAGAGAGTGTCCTCTATAGCCCAAAGCAGGACCAGTTTTTAACCTGGGGCTTAGTAAACTTTATCTCTGTACAAACACCACAACTTACAAACTCCCCACCCCCGCTCTGTGTCACCAGAGCACAACAACAACTCTCCTTGGGGCACACACAGCTCCCCAGCTCCCTGCCCGTCAGTCTCTCCAGCGTTGCTCCAATCCCTTAAAGCAGGGTCTCAACCTCAATTTACCTTAGGGCCAGGGCCAGTCCTCCAGTCCTCCCAGTGGGCCAATAATGTCACTCATACTTCCCAGAACCCGCCCCCCCAAAACTCCGCCCCTCACCTGGCTAAGGCTCTGGGAGGGAGTTTGGGAGGGGGGAGGAGGTCTAGGGTGCAGGCCCTGGGTTGGGGCTGGGGATTGGGGTGCAGGAGGGGTGAGAGGCTGGTCTCTGGAAGGGAGTTTGGGTGGGGGAGGGGTTCTGTGGTGCAGGCTCTGGGATGGAGTTTGGGTGCTGGGTGCAGGCTCTGGGATGGGCAGGGGGTAGTGGGAACAGGAGGAGGGGTGGGGTTGCAGGCTCTGGGCGGGAGATTGGGGGCAGGCGGGAGGGGGTGTGTGGGAAGGGGGAGGGGTGCAGGCTCTGGGAGGGAGTTTGGGGGCTGGGGGTATGGAGGGAGGGGGTGCAGGGTGTGGGAGAGAGTTGGGGGCAGGGGTGTGTGGAGGGGGGAGCAGGCTCTGGGAGGGAGTTTGGGAGTGGGAAAAGGTATGTGGGGAGGGTCTGGCAGTGCAGGCTCTGGGAGGGGGTCAGGGATGCAGCACTTACCAGAGGCTCCAAGGCAGGGTGGGCTGGGGGGCCTCCGTTTACTGCTGCCCCCAGACACCGCCCCCGAAGCATCTCATTGGCTGCAAGGATTCAAAATTAGAATAAAGTTACAGCAAAATTTCATCATAAATGTTTGAGCTAGTTCTGTGGGAAGGAGCAGAAAAGAGCCTCGGGGCTGCGGAATAAGTGATCTCTCTCCTGCCATCCATCTCCATCCTCTGACGAACAGAGGCTAGGGACACCATTCTTACCCATCCTGGCTAATAGCCATTCATGGACTTAACCGCCATGAATTTATCCAGTCCCCTTTTAAACATTGTTATAGTCCTAGCCTTCACAACCTCCTCAGGTAAGGAGTTCCATAAGTTGACTGTGTGCTGCGTGAAGAAGAACTTCCTTTTATTTGTTTTAAACCTGCTGCCTATTAATTTCATTTGGTGAATCCCTGGTTCTTGTATTATGGGAATAAGTAAATAACTTTTCCTTATCCACTTTCTCACTTATCCCCCCTTAGGCTTGCGCTTGCATAGGCTTTCTTTGCCCTGTTTTGCTGTAAGAGTTAACAGTGAGAGATTGGTAGTCCAGGTCAGTGGGTGGGTTTATGGAAATTAGGAGTATAGAGGGGAAACCAGGAAGAGGAAGGCGTCTGCAAGACTTGTCTGTCTTTGAACAGAACTGTGTGTTAAGGGTTCTTGCTTTGAATTCTTCCAGCGGAGTCATTTTGGGGAAGTGATTCTCAGGTAGAGTTCCCGAGTTGTGGTGTTTGTTGCGTGTCTGGGAGCTCGTCCTGGTGAGGTCGAAATGGGTGGGCGCAGGGGTGTGCGTGCGTAGCAGAGTGTGAGCATTGCTTCTTGGTGCTAAGTTCAAAGTGTAACAGCATGTCATTACCACCGTCAATACCAAGAGTGAGCCGGCATAACTTTGTGCACCCACA
>RQSS01106702.1:0-11647 GCA_003846335.1 Cuora mccordi
GAGACCCGCCCGGCCGGGGACCTGCGCCGTGAGCCCCGGGGACGAGACCCACCCGGCCGGGGGCTGCACCGTGAGCCCCGGGGACGAGACCCACCCGGCCAGGGACCTGCCCCGTGAGCCCCGGGGACGAGACCAACCCGGCCGGGGACCTGCCCCGTGAGCGCCGGGGATGAGACCCGCCCGGCCGGGGACCTGCGCCGTGAGCCCCGGGGACGAGACCCACCCGGCTGGGGGCCATGCTGCGGGCATTGCAGACAAGAGCCTCAGCCACACGCCCGTGAGCCGCAAGAGGCAGGCGTCAGTCCCGCTCCATTGCCCTGCTGGCACGACGGAGCAGTGCCAGTGTGGGGTGCGGGGGCTGCACAGCTGGTGCCACCCACATGCCATGGCATATCGCCAGGGAGCAGCCAGCACCTCGGCCCCAGGGGTACCGGGGCCGAGCCGCTGCACCCACATCTCCCCCCACAACCTAGCCAGGGTGCCACGTGTGGCTCCTCCACCATCACCTGCAGCTCCCTGATGCCCAGGCTGGCAGAGCAGGCCGGCGCCCGCCCTCTGGTCACTCCCCACAGGCTCGCAATCACCACCCCGCTCGGCATGAACAAAACACCTTTATTCTTCAGGCAAGAACAGCACCATGAAAACAATACAGTCAGTAACACACCCTCCCGCACCCACCTGCTGAGGGGCTGTGGTTCCCCGTCCTCCCGGGGAACTCCAGCCCACCCCTGGCACCTGCGGGCCAGCAAGAGCTCCCAGAGTGGGCAAGAGATTTCCAGATACCACCACCCCCCATTGCTTAGTACCTCAGCAAGATCCCCCTGCTCTGAGAAATGTATAAGGAAGCACAACCCCCATTTTACAGATGGGGAAAACTGAGGCACGGCAAGGCAGGGGAGCCAGCGGCCAGAATTGAACCCAGGAGTCCGGAGGCCTGGCCCAGCCCCCTCCCTGTACGTACCATTGTGGGTGTCGGGTGAGCCTGGTAGTGTCTGTCAGACAGAATCTTCTTGTTCCAGGGCCGGTGGGTCAGGTGCAGAGAGGGGCTGAGCCCAGGAGAGCTAACGAGGCACCTTGGGGCAGGGGGAGGAGGGGAATGGAGCCATGGGGGGCGGAGAGATGGGGATTGGATGACAGATGGCATGAGGGATGGATGGGGAATGGCTAGATGACAATACTTTAATTCTGTGGGGCTCAGCCCCTCTCTGTTCTTAGTCCTGGATCCTATGGGGTGAGGCCTCCCGCTGTTAGCAGGAGGGGGAATAAGACCCACCCCACAGCCCACCAAAACACGCCAGGACCAGCAGCATCGTGGCAACTTTCCCTTTAAAAAGAGGCCCCAGGTGTCCGACTGCCGCCCCTCCGAGTTCAGCGCAGAGCAACGCGGGAGACAGACCCAGCAGGGCCAGGCAGCCCCCCAGCCCCTGCTCCCCCACGTCACTGTTGCTACCATTAGTGTAGACAGCAGCTGCCCTCAGCCCAACCCAGCAGCTGGAGCCTCCACGTCCTTGCACCAACTGGTGTAAACAGCAGCTGGTCTCACCAGGCCTCCCGTGCCACGTGGGTCGAGTCTACCCTAGACGCGCCCCGATCGTACACAGTTTCCACGCATACGCTATGGGGCAGACGCCCCACCCCCCACCCCATCTTCCCGACAGGATGAACCTGCCCATCAACCGTCATTGGCGAGATGGGCGGCAGCATGGGGGGGGGGCCCTCGGGCTGTCAATGGCCTGGCCCCCCAACAATGAAATCTGGCCCCATATCTTGGCAATGGACGCCCCCGTCTACCCCAGAGGCTCAGGCACTTGTGTGGGGCCCGGCTAGGCCAGGCTTGGCACGAGGAGGGGCTGGTGGCTCCAGCCCCGACAGGAGAGGGGTTAGTTAGCCCCGTGTTTCTAAGAAGGCCTCAGGGGGGCACGGGCGGCCTTGGGCGGAAGACAAGATGGCCGCCCCTAGGCAACGCTGCAGGAACAACATGGCCGCCCGGAGTGTAAAGTAGAGAGAAGGGGGTGGGGGGACCCTGCACTGCAGGTTGGTCTCCCCATCACTGCCTCCTCAGTCCACCAATTAGAGCGCGCAGTGTTTTGCTCCACCAATCAGAGGCCGCCCCGCCGCATGGGTCCACCAATGAGGGGTTGCTTTGTTCTTCCTTCCCTTATTGGTCCTTTGGCTCTGGGCGCCAAGTGAGCAGCGCTTCTCCCTCCACCAATCAGAGAAGGCGCCTTCTTTCGACCCACCAATAGGAGTCCTTGGGTCTCTCCCAGCTCCACCAATCAAGCCCAGTGCCCACCCTGGGCAGGGGAGCCCACACCATGGGGAGCCAGCCCCACCCAAGGGGAGGGGTCACAGATGCTCCCCTCCAATGACCTTTGACCTCTACCCCCCTCATATCCCCCCATTAGTTTGGCCCCCCCAGTAGGGAGGCCCCAGCCCGGGGGGGCTCCTCGGTGCGGACGGGCAGGTACCCATTGGCCGAGCACTCGGGGTCAGCCGGGCTCTCCGCCTCCTCCTCCTCCAGCTCCGCTCTGGGGGGCGCCCCCTGCTGGCGACGACGCGCCCGCCTCTCCCACACCAGCTGCCGGACGTAGAGCGCGGGGATGGGCAGGGTGGCCACGATGATGAGCAAGATCAGCATGGCCAGAGCCCAGGGCGGGTACGGCACCCGCGTCTCCTCCGCCTGCGAGAGAGGCCGAGGGTCAAACCCGCCAGGGCCCATCTACCCCGGCGTCCCGGCTCCCCGCCCGGACCCGACCCGCGGGCCCATCTCCTCTGGGGTCCCAGCTCCCTTGCCAGCCCCGACCCACGGCCCCTCCACCCCGGCTCCCCGCCTGGACCCGACTCACAGGCCCCATCTTCTCCGGGGTCCCGGCCAGCCCCAACCCACAGGCCCCATCTACCCTGGCGTCCCGGCTCCCCGCCCGGACCCGACCCGCGGGCCCCTCCGCACCCCACTTACCGGCCCCATCTTCTCCGGGGTCCCGGCCAGCCCCAACCCACAGGCCCCATTTACCCCGGCGTCCCGGCTCCCCGCCCAGACCCGACCCACGGGTTCCTCTGCCCCTGCTCCCCACACAGCCCCGCAGGCCCCTCTGATCCAGCTCCCCGGCCAGCCCCAACCCACGGGCCCCTCTGCCCTGGTTCCCCGGCCAGCCCCAACCCACTGGCCCATCTGCCCCGGTGTCCCGGCTCCCTGCCCAGCCCTGACCATGGGCCCTCTGCCCCGGCTCCCCGCCCACGGGGGGTCTCACCTGCACCTGGTCCCAGGCCTGGTAGGTGGGGGGGGCTGAGGCAGATCTGCCCCAGGCTGGCCAGCAGCAGCCCCAGCATGGCCAGCAGGCTGCCGTAACGCCACATGTAGCCATAGAGCCGCCAGGGCCGCCAGCCCATCCGCCAGGGCTTCCAGCCCAGCATGTTCTCCACCTCCGCCAGGAACCTGCGGGGGGGCAGGGGTCAGCTGCGGGGGGGGGGGGGGGGTGCAAGCCTGAGGCTCCCCAGCCCCCCCCATGGAGCCAGGCCACAGCGGGGAGGGCAGAGGCCCGGGGGCTGCAGGGGTTGGGCCCAGTGGGGACCGGGGCTCCAGGGGAATGGGAGGCAGGGCATTGGGGGGGCACCTGTGCACCCCATAGAGCTGGGCCCCAGGCGGGAGGGGAGGGACCCTAAGAGGGAGGGGCAGGGGGCCAGGCAGGGAGGGAAAGGACCCCCGGGGGGGGAGCAATGGGGCAGGTACCTGCCTCCCCATAGGCCTAGGCCCAGGCCCCGGGGGGGGGGGGGGGAGGGAAAAGACCCCCAGGGGGAAGGGGGGCGGGTACCTGTCTGCCCCGTAGACCCAGGCCACGGACACGGCCTCGCAGGCCACAACGACCACCAGGGGCAGGGTGGCCGAGTAGTCGTCAAACATGGAGACGAAGTAGCTGCCCGAGCGCTGCACAAACATCAGCCCCAGCAGGAACCCGACGACGCAGCACAGCACTGGGAGGAGAGAGAGAGAGTCTGGGACCCCCACATCCCCCCACAGCACAGCACTGGGGGGTGGGGAGAGCGAGCCTGAGACCCCCACATCCCCCTACAGCACAGCCTGGGACTCCCACGTACCTGGGGCAGGGAGGTGGGGAGGGCTCTGGCTGGAGATGAGGGGTTTGGGGTGAAGGAGGCGGCTCCGGGATGGGGCACAGGGTTGGGGTGCAGGAGGAGGGTGCAGGCTCTGGGAGGGGGCTCTGCAATCCATAAGGTTTTACGGAAATATGCTTAGGAGTGTGAATATGATGCAACTGGAATATGCTCCGTGGAAAAGGCCTCTTGGAAGGCACCATCACAAAGGTTACGAGTGTGGTCGTCCTATTTGTCTGAATGTGTCACTTGTGTATCTGAAGCTAGAAAGATGAACTATCGCTCTGAGGGTCTCCTGTAATTATGCAAAGTGGGGGCCATTAATGGTGGTTTGGGATCTTGATGGCTCCCAGCAACCAGGACAACTGACTTAATAAAGTCACTTTTGCTTATTAGTTGACCCAGAGTAAGTGATTAATACCTGGGGGAGCAAGCAGCTGCGCATCTCTCTCTAGCGGTGTTATGCAGGGTAAACTCATAAATTGTCCATCCTCTATAAGCTTTATACAGGGTAAAACTAATTTATTTGGGGTTTGGCTCCCATTGGGAGCTGGGTGTCTGGGTGCTGGAGTCAGGAGCACTTTCTAAGCTGTTTTCGGTTCAGTCTGCCGCTCCGGGAGCGTGGTTCAGACCCTGGGTCTGGGATGCAGCAGGCCGGCATGTCTGGCTCAACAAGGCAGGGTTCTGAAGTCCCAGGCTGGCAGGGAAAATGGGCTCAGAGGTAACTTTAGCACGTGAGGTGACAGTCCTAAGGGAGTCTCTGTGACTGAACCTGTCACAGGGTTTGGGGTGAAGGAGGAGGCTCTGGGCTGGGGCAGGGGGTTCAGATGTGAGGAGGGGTGAGGGCTCTGGCTCGGGGTGTTGGCTCTGGGATGTGGCCAGAGATGAGGAGTTTGGGGTGCAGGAGGGGGCTGCAGGCTGGGATGGGGGTTGGGGTGTGGGAGGGGCTCCAGGCTCCAGGTTGGGGCAGGGGGTTGGGGTCCCGTCAGCACTTACCGTGGCACCCGGAAGCAGCCATCAGGTTCCTGCAGCCCCTGGGTGCTCGGGTGGCCAGGGAGGTTCCCTGTGCTGCCCCTGTGTCCACAGGCGTTGCCCCCATAGCTCCCAGTTCCCATAGCGATTCCCGGCCAATGGGAGCCGCGGAGCCAGGACGGGGGGATGCGAGCCGCGCGCGGAGCCGGCACTGACCGCCCGGGCGCCTTGGGGCTGCAGGGATCTGGTGGCTGCTTCCAGGAGCCGCAGGGAGTGAGCCTCAGCCCCGCTGCCCGGATTATTAATGGCCGATCGGCCGTGAAAACGAGACAACTAGCAGCTCTAGGGCAGAAACGGGGGACGTGGGGGTCCCAAGCCCTGCAGCACTGGCAGGGCAGAGCCTGGCACCCCAGAAATCTTCCCCCATTCATGTGCAAAGCCCCCCATGTTCACAGTCATGCAGGTACCCCCCGTGATCCCCTCGCCCGGGCCCCGCCCCCGCCGTACCGGTGAAGGCGGTGGCGTGGCGCTGCAGGCGGGGGTAGCGGTCCAGCAGGGGGGTGAGGATGCCCTGCATGTTGCCCAGCATGGTGCTCAGCCCCAGGTTCAGCAGCATGAGGAAGAAGAGGACGGACCAGAACGGGGAGGCCGGGAACAGGGTCATGGCCTCCGTGAAGGTGATGAAGGCCAGGCCGGTGCCCTCCACGCCCTGCGGGGGAGAGATGGAGACCGGGTCAGGCAGTGGGTACACGGGGACCCCTCCCCCACTGCTATGAGGCAGCTCCTCTGGGGTGGGGTGCCAGAGCTGGGTATAAGGGCCCCCCTGGGTCGGGGTGCAGGGTACACAGGGACCCCTCACCCGGTGCAGGGATGCGGCCCCCGTGGGGTGGGGCATGGGGCTGGGTATATAGAATTGTAAGTCTGGAAGGGACCTCGAGAGGTCGTCTAGTCCAGTCCCTGCACTCATGGAAGGACTAAGTTACATCTAGATGGTCCCTGACGGGTTTGTCCAACCTGCTCTTAACAATCCCCAATGACGGAGATTTCACCACCTCCCTCGGCAATTTATTCCAGAGCTTCACCACCCGACAGCCAGGACGTTTCTCCTAGTGTCCAGCCGAACCCTCCCTGGCTGCAATTTAAGCCCGTTGCTTCTTGTCCGATCCTCAGAGGTTAACGAGAACGATCTTCTCCCTCCTCCTTGTAACCACCTTTTCTGTACTTGCAAACTGTTCTCCTGTTCCCTCTCGGGCTTCTCTTCTCCACATCCCTGTTTTTTCAATCTTTCCCAGTCTCCGGGAACGTCTCCCGTCTTCCACGACTTTTCAAAGATAGTCGCTAATGAGGAGATCTCTCCTCAGCCAGCTCCCTGCGTATCCTAGGATGCACTTCACCAGGCCCTGGTGATCTGAAGACATCTCACTTGTCTAAGTCATTTTTGACTGGTTCTTTCCCTATTTTAGGCTCTGATCCTACCTCCTGTTCACCGGCCTGCGCGACGTTAGACGTCCAGTCGCCACCAACCTTCTTGGTGAAAACCGAAACGTTGACGTCATTAAGCACCTCGGCCATTTCCACGTTTTCGGTTATTGTTTTTCACCCCTCGTTGAGTAACGGGCCCATCCTGTCCCTGGGCTTCCTCTTGCTTCTAATGTATTTGTAGACCCGTTAGGTCTCTAGCTAGTCTGATCTCCGTTTGTGCCTCGGCCTTTCCGGTGTTGTCCCTACACACCTGTGTTATTGGTTTACATTCATCCTTTGTAATTTGGCCGAGTTTCCACTTTTTGTAGGACTCTCTTTTGAGTTTTAGATCATGGACAATCTCCGGGTTAAGCCGGGGGGGGGTCTCTTGCCAGACTTCCTGTCTTTCCAACTCGGGGGGATAGTTGGCACTTGTGCCCTTAAGAAAGTCTCCTGGAAAAAGTGCCACTGGCTCCAATTGTTTTTCCCCTGCGAGCTGCTTCCCATGGGATTTTACCTACCAGCTCCCTGAGTCTGCGACAGTCTGCCTTGAAATGCATTGTCTTTATTGTGCTGTTCTCCCAGGCCGGGGGACCGGGGCCGGGGACACGGGGCCCCCTCCCAGGTCGGGGCGCGGGGCACACGGGAACCCTCCCCCGTCCCTAGGCACCTTGTTCATCTCGTCCTCCAGCCGGCAGTCGGTGACACCGTGTCCCTGCAGCGTGGTGCCCAGCTCGGGGGGGAGCCTGTGGTACCAGGCGCTGTACTGGGGTGGGGGCAACGCCCCCGGGTCCAGGGTGGGCAGCTCCAGGGTGGGCAGGCCCCCGATCCCCAGCAGCTGGGTCAGGATCCCCAAGTTCCTGGGGGCAGATGGAGGGGAGGGCGGGTCAGCGCGTGCCCGGTGCAGGAGGGGGGGGACGGGCGCGGAAGAGGGGGCACGGCTCACCTTGCCACGCAGGCCCTGGCGACGGCGGTGGCCCGGAAGCCCAGCACGGCGAAGACGACCAGCGTGGCCAGCAGCGAGGTGAGGAAGTTGATGGTGGCCACCAGCAGCCCGTCGGCGTGGCAGTCGTTGTGCTGCGGGTTGTAGCTGGAGTAGGCGATGACGCTCCCGAAGCCCAGCCCCAGCGAGAAGAAGACCTGGGTGGCCGCCTGGCGCCAGACCTGCACGTCGCCCCAGACCGCCAGCTGCGGGCAGCGGGGCGTGAGCCATGGGGACGGGCACCCGGAGCCCCGGGTGGGGGTCCCGGCGCTCCAGTCCTGGGGAGAGTTGGGTGCTGATCCCGGCACTCCAGGCCCGGGGAGAGTGGGGGGGCCCGATCCGGCTGGGGTCGGGGGCTGGCGCTCGTGCCGGGGGATTCCAGCCAGGGGGGACCTGATCTAGCCCAGGGAGGCTGGGACTTGTGCTGGGGGATCTGGCTCGGGATGGGGGGGCTGGTGGTCCTGCTAGGAGTGCCTGATCCAGCTGGGGGGAGGGGGCTGCCGCTTGCGCCAGAGATTCCAGATGGAGGGGTGGGGGGGACCCGATCCAGCCGGGGGAGGCTGGCGCTTGTGCCAGGGGGATCCAGCCAGAGGTGGGGTGGGGGCTATGGCTCAGGCCGGGGGCTCCAGCTGGAGGTGGGAGGGGGGAGATCAGGCCAGGGATGAGGGAGCTGGGACCCGGGCCGGGGGATCTGGCCAGGGCGGGGACCCGATCCGTCCAGGAGGGCCCATCTCCGCTCTCACCTGGGGGGTGAACATGATGCGGACGCCGTCGGCCGCCCCGTCCAGCAGCAGCCCCCGCACCAGGAAGCAGAGCAGCACCACGTAGGGGAAGAGGGAGCTGAAATACAGCACCTGGGGCGGGAGCAGGGGGCAGTGAGGGGGGCTCTCACTCTGTGCCCCAACAGCCTCCCCAGCTTGCTCCACCCCGAATCCTCCCACACCTGGGGGGAAGGTTATGTGCCCCACCCCGAACATCTGGGCCTGACCTCCTGCCCACCCCAGACAGACGGGTGGGGGGGAGGTAATGAGGAGGGTGGCAGCGGGGTGATGGGAGGAGGGGCAGTGGGAGGGCAGCAGTGGGCCAGGGGGAGACAGGGGGCAGTGGGCCTGTGGGGGTCGGGGGGGGGGGGCGAGCTCACCTTGCCCGAGGACTTGATGCCCCGGATGAGGGCGCCGCAGACCAGGGCCCAGGCGCCCAGCAGGCAGCCGGCCATGGCCAGGTTCACCCCCCCGCCGGCGCCGATCGACTCGCTCACGTCCAGCGCCTTCCGGTACCAGTAGTAGGTGGTGGGGGAGCTCTGGGCACATTCGGGTTCTGCCAAAACAGAGCCCAGCCGGGTCAGAACCCCCCCCCCGGCCCCGCCGGGGCGGGGCCCGGCCGCGCCCCCCCCCCCCCCCCCCCGGCGCCGGCCCGGGGGGGTCAGACCCCCCCCCAGCCCCGCCGGGGCGGAACCCGGCCGCCCCCCCCCCCCCCCCCCGGTTCCAGCCCAGCCGGGTCGGGCAGCGCCCCCCTTCCCTCCCCCGCCCCCCCATCTGTAGCGGGATCAAAATGGGGCCTGGGCCAGGGGCTGGAGGGAGGGTGGCGCCCCCCAGTGGCAGGTGGGGGCTGTAGCACCTACCTGGCTGGCTGCGGTTGGCGCCGAGGGGGCAGCTGGCCCAGGGCAGGGTGGCACGGAAGGAGCTGCCGAAGTAGAAGAGGCTCCAGGCGATGATCACGTTGTAATAGAGAGAAACGAACCCGCAGACCTGGAACGGAGACAGGGGTGAGCCCGGCTGGGGACCCGGGGACCCCTCGCCCAGTGCCAGGACGGGCCCCCGGGGGGGGTGTCAGAGACACAGGGACACCTCGCCTGGTGCAGGGATGGGTCCCTGGGGTGGGGGCACGGGGACCCCTCGCCCAGTGCTGAGATGGGCCCTGGGGGCTGGGCACACGGGAACCCCTCCCCTGGTGCTGGGAGACCGTCCCCCCCCCAGAGTGAGACAAGTGATGGGGACATGGGGACCCCTTTCCCAGCACTGGGCCAGGCCCCCCAGGGGCGGGCAAACAGGCACAATAGAAACCAGCAGGAATTCTCCCGCGGGTGCTGCGAGCTTCCCCGCAGCAGTGCCCCCCCCGCACTCACCACGCAGCTGGCGAAGCCAATGCCAACCAGGCGGGGGCTGAAGTGCTGCCAGACCCCGATGCTGCCCTGGCGGATTCTCTGCCCGGCCGCCAGCTCCAGGAAGAAGAGGGGGATCCCCACCACCAGGAGGATCAGGAGGTAGAGGAGGATGAAGGCTCCTGCAGGGCGGCGATGGGCGGGCGGTTTACAAGTCTGGAGCAACCCACAGAGACACCCCCCCCCGGAGACACAGTCCTGGAGACCCCGGGCCCCCACCCCATCAACCTGTTCCTGCCCCGTGCTGGGTTTACAATGGTGCCAGCGGTGCCACAGAGCCGGGCCCGTGCTCAGAGGGGCCCAGGCCTGCTCTGCTCACGCTGCGCCCCGAGACCCCGCCGGCTCCCCCCACCCCGCCCACCACTTACTCCTCTCAGCCAGCCACTGGCCAGCCGATGGCTCCTCTCCACCCCTGACCCCACCCCGCAGCCGGACCCCAGGGCACCTCCGGGCTGTCTCTGCTTCCCACCACCTGGGGCCCCCCGTCTCCCCGGAGCTGAGCCACCTGGGACCGGTGCAGAAGCCCGGCCAGTCTCAGCCAGGTGTGGGGGGGATGGGGGGGGGCTTGGCTGGGCCCGGGGGGGGCAGGGGCCAGAGCGATTCCGACCCCGGCACCCTGCCGGCTCAGCCCGGCTGACACAGTCGCCTCCCAGCAGGGCCGGTGAGTGGGGCCAGGAGGCAGGGCGTGGGGGAGGGGGTCTCTGGAGGGCCTGGGGCGGGTGCTGGGCTGTGAGGGGGTGGGGCAGATCTCTGTGTGTTGGGGCGCTAGGCAGTGGGGGGTGCTGGGCAGTTGTGCGCTGGGCAGGGTGCTGGCGTGCAAGGTGCTGTGCATTTGTGGCAGGGTCTGCGGGGGTGCTGGGCATAGCAGGTCTGGGGGGGGCTCTGGCCACAGGGAATTAGGGGGGGGTGTCCGGTGTTGAGCAGGGGGGGGGCGTGTGGCACGGCATGGGCCCACCCCCGAGGGGAAGGGGCACGCTGGAAGCACAGGGAGGGCTGGGCCCACAAAAGGTTAATCCGGCCCTGTGCCTGCCCCCAATCCCCCAGCACCGCCCCCATATACCTTGAGACCCTCCCCTCCTCCCTGCCCCCCAATCCCTTGAGCCCCCCCTTGTTAACCCAGCCCCCTCCGCGCCCCCCACTCACCTCCCCCGTTCTGGTGGCACAGGTAGGGGAAGCGCCAGACGTTGCCGAGCCCCACGGAGAAGCCGACCTGAGCCAGGATGTATTCGGCCTTGCTGCTCCAGGCCGGGCGGGCGGGGGGCTCCTCCGGCAGCCCCCCCAGGCGGAGCTCCCCGGGGCTCGTCTCCTCCTCCTCCGGCTTCACCTTGTCCATGGCGGGGGAAGGGGGCTGGGGCCACGCACACTGACACGGGAACGGCCTGCACCTGAGCACTCGCTCGCACACTCGTTCACAGCAGCTCCCTCCAGCCCCTGGGAACCGCCACCCGCACGCTCTTCCAAACACGGCCCCTCGCGTGGGCACCAGACACACACGCGTGTGCTGCACGTGCAAACCCCCCCCCCCAATCACACTCACTCACCGGCCCCCAGAGCCCAAATGAAAACCTGCGAGAAACAAAACCAACAGACTGATCAGGACAGACGGGGCTTTTCGCACAGGCGGTGCTGGGACGCGGCCCCTCTGGGGTGGGGTGCGGGGCCTGGGTATCCGGGGATCCCTCCCCCGGTCCACCCCAGAGCCAGCCGCATCCCAGTGCCGGGCGAGGGGTCCCCGGATACCCAGCCCCCCGCGCCCCACCCCAGAGCCAGCCGCATCCCAGCGCCGGGCGAGGGGTCCCCGGATACCCAGCCCCCCGCGCCCCACCCCAGAGCCAGCCGCATCCCAGTGCCGGGCGAGGGGTCCCCGGATACCCGGTCCCCCGCGCCCCACCCCAGAGCCAGCCGCATCCCAGCGCCGGGCGAGGGGTCCCCGGATACCCAGCCCCCCGCGCCCCACCCCA
>RQSS01106705.1:0-11564 GCA_003846335.1 Cuora mccordi
GGGGGGGGCGGGGGAGCTGTGTCTGAACGGGGGGCTCCGAGTGGGGAGGGGTGGGGGGAGCTGTGCCCAGGGACTGGCTCCTTTGCGCTGGCAGCACTTGGGCAGCGCCAGGGGAGACCCGCTGCTCTCGCTCTGACACCCTGGGAGCTTACCCTGCCTCCCCTGGCGGGTCCCCAGCTGGGACGTCTGGCTCTCCAGCCCCGCTCAGGGTGGGGGGGTTCCCTGGGCACTCTGTCCCGCTCCGCGCTGCGTGTCCCGGGGCCGGCGCCTGGCAGAGTTGGATACAGGCTGTGGCTGGAATCCGCGCCCGTGGAGAATGCGGAGGCCCGGCCGGCCGGCCAGGATGTCACCGCTGCATGACTGGGCCAGCCAGTGCCCTGGAGGGCGCAGAGGGCACAGGCCTAGCCGGTGCCAGCCTCACTGCAGGGATAGAGCAGGACCCCACAGAGCCGGAGAGGACGTGGAGCGCGGCAGAGCTGGGCAGCTCCGCTCTGGCTCTGCCTTAGGGGGATCACAGGTGACCCACTGGATGCTCCTCGCCCTGCCCCCACAGCTCCCCTTGCTGCAGTCCAGGGGAAAGCCCTGTGTGGCAGGCTGATGGCGGTGAGACGCACTGGTGGGAGCCATGGGAGGGCTGGCACCGGCAGGCTCTGTCCAGGTGTTGGCAAGGCTGTGGGGCCTGGCCTCGTGGAAGGGTGGGGCCGGAGGGGCAATGCACACTCCGTGACCCATGGACCCAGAACCACCCGAGGGGCCATCCCCACTCGGCTACGGCAGCCACTGCCTGAGGCTGCAGAGAGAGGTGCAAAAGTCCCACTCTGTCTACGGGGCATCTGGGGTCGTGCCCTGGAGCCCGAGGACAGCGGGCGGCACAAGAATTCCCAGGGCCTTGCAGCAGCCCGGCTGGTGTTCCGGGCCGGGCATGCTGCTCCCTGCCCTGTGCCCACAGCCCAAGCGCCAGCCACTCGAGCCCAGGGCCTGGCAGGCAGCAGGACGTACTGGGGGCAGGTGGAGGCTGGGCACTTACAGCTCAGGCCCCAGAGCGGAAGCCCATGTCACATCCCTGCTCATTTCCTGCCGGCAGGACGTGATCCTGGCAGTACCCACAGCCCAGGGCCATGCTGTACTGGGGCCTGCCGGTGCTGTTTACAACAGTTTCCAGCTCAGACCCGCTCCCCTGGTGGTGTTAGCGCAGGCTAGATGGTGTCAAGGTGCCATGCCCCGAAGTCAGGGGAGATGAACCCAGTCAAGGGCCAAGGGGTCACCACTGCCCCCCCTCCCAAAGCCGAGCAGTGAATGTGCTAATGCGACTCCTACAGGTTAACCAGGGCCTGACCCCAAGTATTGGAGCGGAGGGTTAACCACTGACAATGGGTTTGGCAAATGTGATACTAGCCCCCGGGGCAGGTCCCTGCCAGCTGAGGAAGCAGGGGCACTTCCTGCCAGCCAGGGACACGACTTGGAAATGTAACGAGTGTGTGTCCGTCCGTCCATCCCCCAAGCAGCTGCAATCGCTGTGGGACGGGGAAGGGTTCTCAGCCCCTCGCCAAGCCCTCGGAGCGGGAGGTGTGCATGGCAATGCAGCAGGCAGGGCGGTGGGTGCATCTTTTACACCACTTCCCTGGGCTCAGAACGAACCCACTGGCACAACACACAAGTGCAGAGCAGGGCTGCCAGGATGACACCAGCGTGGAGAACCTGCCTCGTGAGCACAGACTCAAAGAGCTTGGCCCAACGCAGGCCAGGGGAGAGCTGATCGCTGGCTCTAAATCCAGCCGAGGGGGAACACCAGGCAGGGAGAGGAGTTATTTCAGTTACGCGAGTCTCAGCTGGAAATCAGGAGAGGGTTTCTAGCCATCTGTGACAAAGTGGGAATGTTTTAATGTTTTCTCTGAATACTGTGTGGGTGCCTCAGTTTCCCCTGTGCCTTTCTTAAGGATCTAGGTGGTGGGATCAGGGGGTGTGATTGTTGCAGAGCCCTAGAGGGCCAGTGTGATGGTGTCTGCACAGAGAATGGCCGACACCCTGTCTCCTGGCAACTGGTGGCCTGGGCCCCTCCCCTGCCGGTGCCAACGGAAGCTGTTGGAGAACAAAGAGACCAGGGGGCCTCCTGGCGCGGGAAAGAAACAAAGGCAGAGGAGGGGCTGGAGAGAGTCTGTTTGGGGCTGGCTGGGGAAACAGAGGGAGGCCCAGAACCGGGGTCTGGGCTCCCCCCCCCCCAAAGGTGAACATGGCTGAGGGGGCCTGTTCTCTGTACCTACAAGCTCTGTTGGGGACCATGTTCCTGTCGTCTAATAAACCTGTGTTACCGGCTGGCTGAGTCCCGCAGGAAGTGGGGGGTGCAGGGCCCGGACGCCCCCACGCTCTGAGACACCATCAGAGGAGTGAGGTTCTGGAGCAGCCCCCAAGGGGTGCAGAGGGGGCAGAAAACCTAACTGGCTCCATGCCTGAGCTTGATCCGTTTTCGAGGGGATGGTGTGATGGGGCTGCCTCCGCTGGCATGGAGCCGATCGGGGACTGCCCCCAGCACGATCCCGACCGCCGGGGATGGGACACTAGCTGGGAAGGGCTCCGAGTCACTGCCGAGAATTCTCTCCCGGGGGTCTGGCTGCCGGGGGTTGCCCATGTGCTCAGGGTCTAACCCAGGGGCGCGCAAACTTTTTGGCCTGAGGGCCGCATCGGGTTTCGTCAATTGTATGGAGAGCTGGTTAGGGGAGGGGGTCGTGGGCCGGCCCCCACCTCCTGTCTGCCCCCCCTGGACTCCTGCCCCATCCAACCCCCCCTGTTCCCTGACGGTCCCCGGAACCCCTGCTCCCATTCAACCCCGTTTCCCCCCAACCCCTATTCACACCCTCTCCCCCCCCGAACTCCCCTGCCCTCTATACACCTGCCCCCTTACCGCGCTGCCTGGAGCTCCGGTGGCTGGCAGCACTACAGCCACGCCACCGCCACCGCGCAGCACTGAGCACCGGGTCAGGCCAGGCTCTGCAGCTGCGCTGCCCCAGGAGCTCGCAGCCCTGCTGCCCAGAGCATTGCGCCTGAGCCAGGAGCTCGGGGCCTAGGCAGGAGGATCCCATGGGCTGGATGTAGCCCACGGGCCATAGTTTGCCCACCTCTGGTCTAACCAATCACCAGATCTGGGGTCAGGAAAGAACTTTCCCCTGGGGGAGTTTCGCCTTCCCCTGCAGCCTGGGGCACGGGGCACTGGCTGTTTTGAACTAGTGGCAGTGGTGGACGTCGGTGTGACGAAGTGGGACTGTTCGTACTGGGGGCTGGGAATGTTGGGTGCAGGCCTCTAAGTATCTAGCAAAGCAGAAGGCCGGCGCAACCGAATGCCTGACGCTCTGTCTCCTAGCAACTGATGGCCGGGCCCTCCCTGCAAAGGTGCATCTAAAGGTGTTGAAGACAAAGGGGTCAGGTGACCTCCTGGCCCGGGAAAGAAGCAGAGGAGAGAGGAGGGGCCGGAGGGGGTTGGGCAGACTGGAGTTGGCTGGGGAAAGAAGGGAAGCAGGGAGAGAGGGCTCTGATCCCCGAGGGGGGCTGTGGGGCCCCAAGATTAACCTAACAGGGGGGATCCGGCTATCTGTGCCTGCAAGACCTGTGCTGGACTGTGTTCCTGTCGTCTGAATAAACCTTCTGCTCTACTGGCTGGCTGAGAGTCCTGGTGAATCGGCAGGGCCTGACTCCCCTACCCTCCGTGACAGTCAGTGACTCAGGCAGAGGCTGGGGTCTATGCCCGGAAGGGGTGGGTGAGACTCTGTGGCCTGCGCCGTGCAGGGGTGAGGCTAGATGAGCTGCATGTCTGTATTGTAGGGCTGTCGTGGGCACAGGGCCACACAGGAGTATCTGGCCTTCGAAGGGTTGGTCGGAGTGTAGAGAAATCTCTGTATTAACTCTCTCTATAAATCTTTATGACGTTGCCTTGTGTTATTTTGTATTAAGTATCTTCGTGACATTGCATCTTGCATGATGTTAGTTTGTATTTCATATGACTTGGCATTGGGCCTCTCTATTTTCATACAACTTTGTATTAGATCCCTATAGAGAAAATTGGTAGAAAACTTTGTATCAAATGTTATAGCCCCTAAGGATAGTAGAGTTAAAGGAAAAGAAACATGTGCCTTTCTGCTAGAAGTAGAATAAGATCTTCCCCCCACTCTGTAATCAATTGCCCTATTCACTGACTGAGGTGTGAATGAGGGAGGCTTGGAAGACACCCACCTCCAGACAGCGACAACAGTTGGCGAGGGAATGGGAGCCAGAGCAGAGGACAATACAACTTGTCAAGTGGGCCCAACAAAGAAGAGCAGACATATTGACGGCCTCAGGGATGAGAAGCCAGCACCTTCTTTAGAAAACACCCTCTGTGAGCAGCATTGGGACAACACCCAGAGAAAAGCAGCACAAAGACCAACGGACACAGACCCAGATTTTGAATCTGGTCTAGATTTGCATAAGAGGGAAGCTGCTATAAATGTGAGGTGTCTTGCAGAAGGACCCCGGGTCTCATCTTGTCACCATCGGAGCATCGATCCGGATCGGCAGAAGCCCGGCTCCACCCCTCCCCCATCTAACTCACCTGGCCAGTGCAGTTAAGGGGAGCAACTAGTTGGTAACAACAGCAAGACGGAGTGTGTTTGTGTCTGTGTGTGTGTGTGTGTGTGTGTGAATGCATGACTGTGAGATATCTCATATGCATATCAGAGTATGAATTGATCCCTGTATTACTAATAAATGTGGCGTTTTGCCTTAATCCCCCTGAAAACATCCTGTATAGTACTTTGAGTATGTGGAAGCAGAGAAAGAATTAACAAGGATTTGAAGGGATCTTAATGCATGTCAGTTAGTTAGCATGAGTTAGGCTAACTGTGACCCTAATGACGTGAGATTTGTAGAAGCAAGATAGTGTGAGAAAGACGAACGAACTGTGTAAAAAGTTATTACGACCTTGCAATGATAACCAAATATGCAGGCTTGCTTTTTCTAGTAGTGAGACAAATAAGATAGCAGAAAGGCTTATGTATAAACAAATGCAATTGTTTCTCTTTACTGTCTCCATTATTGCTAGCTATTGTCTGTAACAAAGGTATAAATGCGTGTTGTAATTGTTTACCAATTGAGAGAGACCTGTCCGGGACAAGGGGCAACCCTGTTTCCTAGGACACTCCCTCCCTCTATTGTAATTACTAGAGAAAGAATAAAGTATTTGATTTTGCTGCACCCAAACAAAAAGCGAGAACTGAGTTTTTCTCCGACAAGTACAACAGGAGGGGATGTGCTATGTGGATAGAAAGCTGGCTAGATGGTCGGGCTCAACGGGTAGTGATCAATGGCTCCATGGCTAGTTGCCAGCCGGTATCAAGTGGAGTGCCCCAAGGGTCGGTGCTGGGGCCGGTTTTGTTCAATATCTTCATTAACGATCTGGAGGATGGTGTGGACTGCACCCTTAGCAAGTTTGCAGATGACACTAAACTGGGAGGAGTGGTTGATATGCTGGAGGGTAGGGAGAGGATACAGAGGGACCTAGACAAATTAGAGGACTGGGCCAAAAGAAACCTGATGAGGTTCAACAAGGACAAGTGCAGAGTCCTGCACTTAGGACGGAAGAATCCCATGCACTGCTACAGACTAGGGACCAAATGGCTAGACAGCAGTTCTGCAGAAAAGGACCTAGGGGTTACAGTGGACAAGAAGCTGGATATGAGTCAACACTGGCCCTTGTTGCCAAGAAGGCTAACGGCATTTTGGGCTGTATAAGTAGGGGCATTGCCAGCAGATTAAGGGACATGATCATCCCCTCTATTCGGCATTGGTGAGGCCTCATCTGGATACTGTGTCCAGTTGTGGGCCCCACACTACAAGAAGGATGTGGAAAAATTGGAGAGAGTCCAGCGGAGACAACAAAAATGATTAGGGGGCTGGAGCACATGACTTATGAGGAGAGGCTGAGGGAACTGGGCCTAGTTAGTCTGCAGAAGAGAAGAATGAGGTGGGATTTGATAGCTGCTTTCAACTACCTGAAGGGGGTTCCAAAGAGGATGGATCTAGACTGTTCTCAGTGGTTCCAGATGACAGAACAAGAAGCAGTGGTCTCAAGTTGCAGTGCGGGAGGTCTAGGTTGGATATTAGGAAACACGATTTCCCTAGGAGGGTGGTGAAGCACTGGAATGGGTTCCCTAGGGAGGTGGTGGAATCTCCTTCCTTAGAGGTTTTTAAGGTCAGGCTTGACAAAAGCCCTGGCTGGGATGATTTAGTTGGGGTTGGTCCTGCTTTGAACAGGGGGTGGGACTAGATACCTCCTGAGGTCCCTTCCAGCCCTGATAATTCATGATTCTGTGAGAGGATCTAGAGGGCACAGAGGAGCTGGGGCATAAGGGCTGCCCTCCCCGTCACGGCCACGCAGCTCCCCCTGCCCCGCTGGGTGGGTGCACAGCTGGCAGCTCTGCTTCCAACCCTCCATGTTCCCTCCCCTCATGTGCCCAGGCCAGGCCCAGCTCCGGCTCGGAGCAGGCTGGCGCAGTGGTGGAGGACGCAGTCTGCCGGCTGCCTTGTTTGCATGAGAGCAGGTGGGGGCAGGGTGGGCAGCGTATGCCTGGGACCCGGCAGTCCTGCACCGTCTGTCACCAGCCCAAGAACCACAAGGAGAGGCAGTGAGTCCAGGCGAGGGCTTTATTCACACGCAAGCTGCCCCCGCCATGTGCCAGGGCAAAGCGCCACAGGATGCAAGACCTCGTCTCGCGGCCCCTGTGCCCTGCCCGCTGTGGCGGGTGCGAGTCCCCCTCAGCCCCCCAGCCTAGCGCTGGGTCAGGGTCCCAGTGCCCCCAGCCGGAGGCAGCGCAGAGCCCTGGGTTGCGGAAGGGGCACCATGCCAGCCCGGGACAGGGGCCCAGGATGTCCCGAGGGGGCAGGGCTCTCCCAGGGGGCTGGAGCCAAGCAGGGGAGCCCAGGCCCTGGCAGACATGGAGAGGGGGCTGGGCATGGGGACGGGCTGGCTGTGTTGGGGGATGGGCACTCGGGGTCACTGGCAGGTGTTGTAGATCTGGATCTGCTGGTTGATGGCACCCACGATGCCCTTCACCTTGGCCTCCAGCCCATCTAGCTGGGCCGCCTTCTCCTCCAGCACCCGCTCGCTCTCCTGGTATGAGCCCTCCAGCGCTGGGGAGACACAATGCAGGGTGAGCCCTGCCCCGCTGGCACCCTGGCCTGGGCAGTGCCCAGGGCTGTTCCCGCAGTGCCCCGGCCCGCTCCTCACCTGTCAGGCGCTGCAGCTTGCCTTGAGCATCCTGCAGGAGCGCCTTGGCCTCGTCACGCAGCCGCTCCGCCCGGAGCCTGGCCTGCAGCGCGGAACGTGCCTGGCTCTGCACCAGCTCCTGCGCCGCCTGGTACCCGGCCTCCAGCCGCCCCTCTGCCAGCTGTGCCACAGCCAGCCGAGTCATGAGTGGTGTGGAGAAAGTGGATAAGGAAAAGTTATTTACTTGTTCCCATAATACAAGAACTAGGGGCCACCCAATGAAATTAATAGGCAGCAGGTTTAAAACAAATACAGGGAAGTTCTTCTTCACGCAGCGCACAGTCAGCCTGTGGAACTCCTTGCCTGAGGAGGTTGTGAAGGCCGGGACTATAACAGGGTTTAAAAGGGACTGGATAAATTCATGGTGGCTATTAGCCAGGATGGGTAAGGAATGGTGTCCCTAGCCTGTTTGTCAGAGGGTGGAGATGGATGGCAGGAGAGAGATCACTTGATCATTGCCTGTTAGGTTCACTCCCTCTGGGGCATCTGGCATTGGCCACTGTCGGCAGACAGGACACTGGGCTGGATGGACCTTTGGTCTGACCCAGTCTGGCCATTCTTATGATCTTATGAGGGCCAATGGGCTCCCCCCCAGGGCCAGCACAGACCCACAAGACAGAGCCAGCCCGGCTCCTCCCCCTCCCCCCCCCATGGGCTAGCACAGACCCCTGGACAGAGCCAGCATGGCTCCCCCGCCCCGCCCGGGCCACCTCCAGCCCTGAACCAGAGAGCCAAGCCCCCTCCCAGTCCCTGGGCCCCCAGCTGGGTTTCCTCTCCTTTGCCCCCACTCACCTGCTTGACCTCCTGGGCCCGGGCGTGCGCGGCGTTGGCCGTGTCCTTGGCCCGTGTGGCCACCAGGCTGTTATTGGCCCATCTCAGCTTCAGCGCGCCCAGCTGGCTGTCCAGCCGCCCCACCTGCTCCATGGCGCCCTGCAGCTGGCGCTCTGTGCTCGCCGCCTGCAGCTGGATCTGCCCGGGGGGAAGCGCCGTCAACTTGGCAGGGCCCCCCCAGCGCTGCCCGGACCGGCTGTGATCGTATGAGCGCTCTGTGCCCAGCCCTGGCACCGCCCGGACCGTGGGGGGCTTGGCTGTGATACCGGTGGGGACGGAGTACCGGGCAGGGTTGCCCATCGCTGCCCCATGGTGCAGAAGGGTTCAAATGCCCCTGGGCACCGCAGGGGGCAGGAGCTGCTGGGGCAGCAGGACTGGCTGGAACCGACCCAGAGTGTCGAGAAAGACCCAGGAGCCCCAGCGCCTGGCCAGCTGGCCCCTGGCAAGGGAGAGCTGGCCGGCAGCCGCGAGCCCAGCGGGGCCTGCAGGGAGAGGGGCTGGGCACAGGGCTCGCCGGGGGCTGGCGGAGGCAGGAGAGACGAGGAAGGAGGCCGAGATGGGCTGGCCAGCGAGGCTGCCCCTTTGCTGCTCCCTGCTGAGCCAGGACTGGAGCCCGGCCCCGGCCGCGCGGCACAGGGGGAGGCTCAGAGCAGGGGCTCGCTCGGTGGCCCCCGGGGGCTGGCAGGGGCTGCAGCCCGGCGGTTTGGGCTCAGAGATGGGGAGGCCACGTGACCCCGGCCCACGGAAGGGAAGTGCGCAGGCTCAGCTCTCTCCCAGCCCATGGGGAGGACAGAGCTGCCCGGCCCCTGGCTGTGGGGCTGGGGGTACCCGGCTGAGGCCCCCCCCGGCTCACCGTGCTCAGGGTGCCCTCCGTGTGGCGGATGTCGTTGCTGGCGCTGCGGATGGCGCTCTCAGCGGCGCTCTGGGCTCGCCTGGCATCCTCCAGCGCCCGCCTCCCCACTTCAGCCCCGTTCTTCACGCTCTCTGCCCGCGACCTGCACCCGGGCACACGGCAACACATGGGGCCCTGGGCTCGCCCCACCGCTCGCCCAGCCCCCTCCCCTGCCCGTTACAGTGGGGTCCCCACAGCGTCGCAGCAGGCACAGGCAGGGGGCTGTGCAGGAAGCGGGTGTTGCCGGTGGGTAGCCCCAGAGCCGGTGTGCCTGGCACCCCGCCCCGTGGTCTCACCTGGCCCTGCGGGCGTCCTGCAGCAGCTGCTCCGCCCGGCGCACATTGCCTGCCGTCTCCTCCAGGATGGCATCCACGTTGGCCAGGCTGCGGACGCGCTCCTTGATCTCCTCGGCCAGGTGGCGGATCTGGTCGGGTGAGGCCGGGATGGAGAGCGCCAGCACCCGCCCGGCCACCACCTCAATGCTGTCGGGGTCGGCCCCCTCCTCTGCAGAGCGGGGAGCGGGTCAGCACCACCGTCCCTGCCCCCCCCAGTGCCCGCCCCATCCCCCAGTGCCTGCCCTACCCCACCCCAACACCCCGCCAGACCAGGGCCACCCAGAGGATTCAGGGGGCCTGGGGCAAAGCAATTTTGGGGGCCCCTTCCATAAAAAAAATGGCAATACTATATTCTCGTGGGGGCCCCTGCGGGGCCCGGGCAAATTGCCCCACTTGCTCCCCGCCGGGGGCGGCCCTGGGAAAAATAAACCTTCCATATCTCGGCACAAACCCAGTTTTTAGAAAACTTCTTTACAAGGTATCACTGGTTCTCAGCATCAGCTAGTGCTAAAAGGCACTAAAGCTCATTAATAGGGTTGGACAAATATTTTCTGTCAAAACTTTTTTTGGATCAAAAACTAGGAGTATTTAAAAAGCAGAAAAAAATCACGGACAATGTCTGCTTTCCTTCAAAATTTGTTGTGATTTTTTTAATTGAAAAGCTGAAGTTAGTCTGCCAAAACCTGAACATGGTTTGGGGTTTCAGAAGTGTGGGGCCAAATATTTGCTGCTTGCTGTGTTTGATTGTTTAAAGAAAAACTAAAAAATTCTGCTTAAAAAAATCCAAAACTTTTGAACCACCTCAGCTTGTGACCAAACGCCTGAGCCCATCCAGTCAGAGGGAGTGAAGCTAACAGGCAATGATCAAGTGATCTCTCTCCTGCCATCCATCTCCACCCTCTGACAAACAGAGGCTAGGGACACCATTCCTTACCCAGCCTGGCTAACAGACATCAATGGACTTAACCTCCATTAATGTATCTGTTTCCTAGAGACTGTCTCCACGGGGTCCCTCACAAACTGGAGACGGTTACTGTGGGTTTGTCTTTAGTACAGCTTATGTACATACTCCACGAACTGAGCATTTGAGCTTGTTCCAGAATCTGGGATGAGTCTATGTTGTGAAAACTGACATGTTCAAAATAGCACATGCATGTGAATGGACACAGGGTGCTAAAATTAAATTAACCCAGGGGTTCTCAAACTGGGGGTCGGGACCCCTCAGGGGGTCACAAGGTTATTACTGGGGGTCGAGGGCTGTCAGCCTCCACCTCAAAGCCCGCTTTGTCTCCAGCATTTATAATAGTGTTAAATATATAAAAAAGTGTTTTCAATGTATGGGGGGGGGGGTTGCACTCAGAGGTTTTCAGCCAGCCAGTAAAACAGAAGGTTTATTGGACAACAGGAACACCGGATACAGCAGAGCTCGTGTTCAGAGCCAGGACCCCTCACTCTGGCCTCTCTGGGGGTTCAGGGTGTCTGGATTCCAGCACAGGTTCCCCTGCAAACCCACCACCCCGGTCCCAAAACCGAAGACTGACCCCCCCCCCCCGAAGACTGACCCCCCCCCTCTCCATGACTCTCCTTTTCTTTTGTCCAGCTCCTGGGCCGAGGTGTCACCTCCCCTCCCCCAGGCCTAGCTCATGTTACAGTCTGCATACCTGCCTCTCACCTAAAATCCTCCCTGCTCTCCCATCCCCCACATAGACAGTCCCTACTCCACCACAGTCACTAGGACAAAAAAGTTTGAGAACCACTGAATTAACCCCCCTGGAGCCTCGGGGAATGCAGGGGAGGGGGGTCTCCCTTGGTAGGGTTGGGAAGGAGGTAGGTGGTGTAGGATATTGCCCTTCTCATGTGATCCCTCCTCCATGGCTCTCTTGGCTCTCTCACTGTTAATCTAAAGTGGCTAATTTGAAATGAAGCTCCCCGCCCCTGACATGAATCTCCCTATGGCACTGAAATTAAATATAGACTAGAATTTGGCATTGAGAAGTGAAAGGGATGGGAGCCCTAAGGGAGAAGATAACAGCTTGGCTCTTTGTGTTAAATAGCTGTCTGCAAGCCTCAAACTGCGGAATGAGCTTTAGGGTAGGGCAGGCTGTGCCTCCCCAAACAGCCTGGGCCTGCCCCCTATCTGACCCCCACCCACTTCCTGCCCCCCCGACTCCCCCCCTCAGAATCCCTGACCCATCCTGCTCCTTGTCCCCTCACC
>ML128028.1:386-13135 GCA_003846335.1 Cuora mccordi
GGGGTGAAGTGAGTGGTCATTAATACAGAGTATCAGTGATGGCAGAAGCACGAGGGACTTTGTGACTTTGGGGAGTGGGGTAGGATAGGAGCCACTGCAAATCCTGCAGGTAAGTGGCAAATTCTTCAGACTTTGCCCATCTCCCCTTTCCTCCCCACCACATAACCCCATCTGAAAAATTCTGAAGAAAAAAACCAGCCATACTTATTAAAATAAATTCACTCATGAGCAAAGAGTAATAAGTTTCTTGATTTATTCAGTAGTTTAAAAGAACATTAAATTTCTACTTCACTTGTCTTAAAAAAAAATCCTCCCTCAACTCCCAGATTCACTAGACACACTAGATCCTCAGACTCACTAGATTTCATGCTCCCTTCCATCTCCTCTTTACTGGCCAGCACAGAGTGGGAATCACTCAAAGATTTGACTGAATGTACAATTAATTGAATCTTTAAAAACTGCAACTTAATTCTTGAGGATAAGGTCCATCATCCCAGCTGTCAAGGTAAAACAGGTGCATGGGATCCAAACTATAAAAAAGCTTAATAGATCAAAATGGACATGAGAACACTGCATTCTCCGGAGCAGTGGTTCTCAACCGGCTGCGAGCAGGTTTCAGGGGGTCCACCAAGCAGGGCCAGCATTAGACTCCCTGGAGCCAAGGGCAGAAAGCCAAAGCCCCATTTCATGGGGCTGACGCCCAGGGCCCTGAGCCCCACCACATGGGGATGAAGCCAAAGCCTGAACAATGTTCCTTTGCGGGGGAGGGGGGCGGTCTGTCACATGGGGCCCCAGGCAATTGCTCTGCTTGCTACCCCGTAATGCTGGCCCTGGCTTTTATATGCAGAAAACCAGTTATTGTGGCACAGATGGGCCATGAAGTTTTTGTAACATGTTGGAGGGAGCCTCAGAAGGAAAAAGGGTGAGAACCCCTGCTCTGGAGAACAAAGAAATATCAGTGAGTGAGAAACAAGGTGGGTGAGGTAATATCTTGTATTGGACCAACTTCTGTTGGTGAGAGAGAAGCTTTTGAGCTCACACAGAGCTCTTCTTTAGGTCTTCTTCACCAAGAGAAGTTGGTCCAATAAAAGATATTACCTCACCTACCTTCTCTCTCCTATAGCCTGGAACCAAAACGGCTACTGCTAAGTAAGTGGGCAGCCGTATGTTGTGCTAGCTGAAGTCTCAAAGTGATCTTTATGTATAAGCCCCAGAGTATATGGCAATAATTCATCTTGACATTGCTTTGGTTTTATAATTTTATTGAACACAAAAGTCTCTTGAGGGCAGGAAAGCCTCTGGCTAGCAAAGAAAGTATCATACTTCCCATCCAAGGTTTTCTTGGTTTGTCCACAGTGCGATATTTGAAAGATGGATTGTTTCCACAAAACTTTCCATTTCATCTGCAGGCATGAGTAGAGCTGGCCAACATGTTTTCAGTGAATGGTATTTTTGCTGAAATATGTATTTTTAGGGACCCCAAATCTATTCATGAATTCAGGTAAAATTTGACAAATAGTAAAAAGAGATAAGAAGGGAGATTTGTTTTAAGTCTAAATGTTTCATTTTGACCATGTAAAAATATGTCGGTTCTACTTTTGTTTTGAAATGGCGTTTCATTTTCAAATTTGACCAAATAAAAAAGAGGAGAAAAACACTGCAAAATGTCCAAATCAATACAAAAAAATTGTGTGTGGGGGGGGGCGGAGCGGGGAATTGAGCCCATGTGGCTACATTTTCATCAGTCTTCCTGAACCTAACCCACAGCTAGGGGTATTTGCATATGTAATTGTCCATATGGGTTTTTGCATGTACAACTGTCCATTTTAAATGCACATTTTTATGATTCTTCTCCCTCTGAATATTTGATCCTAAATGAACAATGATTTTGTACATTTGATCTCTATTTAGTGTGTCAGGAATTAGCTTTAACTTTGGACTCTTTTGCTTTTAATAGGCTACTGGAAGCCGACTTGGCTTATTCACTAAGAGCGCCTCTACCCTTCTGACCGCCATCATTATTGCTTTTGTATATGACTGGCGATTAACTTTGCTTATCCTGGCCTGCATTCCTTTCCTTATTGCTGCAAATGCTATTAGACTGAGCTCTGTGGCTGGTCATGCGTCAAAAGATCAAAAAGCTTTGGAAGAGGCCGGCAGAGTAAGATCTCCAATATAAACTAAATGGGTATCATGGTATATCGTTTTAAAGACAACATTGTCAGTGATGATTGTCTACAGAAATTACTCTTAAAATATATTAAATAAAGCAGTGATAATGAGAGACATTCTATTATAGTGGGATGCTGTTTCCATTCTAGTTAAGGTTGAGGATGACTTTTCTTATTGTTTTAAAATCCACACAGTTATTCATATTGCCTTGAAATTCAATGGCAAAACAATTATGTTAACACAAAGTTAAGGTTCCTTGTTGGCAGGTCGTCTCCTTGGTGAACCTTGAGTTGAGCAAAACTCAAACTTCTGAACATCAGGAGTTGCAGAGTTAAGGTTGCTGATGCAACCTTAACTCTGCCCTCTTTCAATAATTCCCCAATGCTCCCTGTTAACACACTTACCTTTACTCTGCCAACCCCACAGTTGCTGAAATGTTCAAGCTCTTCACTGTCTTCTACAGTCCATTCACTGTCACCCACAGGATTCCATGTAACACTATGAAAGGACAAGAACGGGTAGGGGAAGGTTGACCATGCTAGCTTCCCTCTAGGCTCTTTCAGCTATGCCTCACTGTGCATGAACTCTCACTGGCCTTTGGCAGTATAAAGATTCAGAAGGTTCCAGATCATGGCGTACACCCTCACACTTACCAACTCCCCAAAAGAATATTAGACGTACAATGTGAGAACTGCTTTACAGCCTTTTATAGCTCCCATGTCCTGTTGGTACATCTCAGCTGGGAGGTGATTCCCAGGTC
Organism: Cuora mccordi; assembly: GCA_003846335.1. Lineage (NCBI taxonomy): Eukaryota > Metazoa > Chordata > Testudines > Geoemydidae > Cuora > Cuora mccordi. The sequence continues at coordinate 3,319 of ML128028.1, forward strand.
TCATAGACACACCCCTGCTAGCTCTGCTTGAGCTAGTGCACTAAAAAGAGCAGTGTAGCTAGGATGGTGGCTTGGGCGAGCCTCACAAGTAGTATGTGCCCAGGGGGTCTGGGTGGGTTTGTACTCATGCGGCTAGCTCAAGCCACTGCTCATGCCACCCTGGCTATGCACAGTGGGTACATCTATGCAAGCTGGGACTCGCACCTCCCAGCTTAAGGGTAGGGCTACTGTTACATACGGGATACCATCTCAACCTACACTTTCCCTTAGCCATCCTGAAAACATTAGAATCCTTTCAAATTTCACCTCACAGCTGGCAATATCCTTTGTAATTAAAGCCCCTGCCCTGTTACTGACATAACCTACACAATTCCACATGGAACTGAGACATACTTCATCCTGAAGGTAAACATGCACCTCCTGCCTTTCCACACACACACACACACACACACACACACACACACACACACACACACACACACACACACACACACACACACATCTCCTCATATCTCTATCACACATCTCCAAGTCATCCACAGGTCTCACTAACACACCTACCAAGCTGAGCTAACTACTTCCTCCGCTCCTCAGTACAGGTCCATCTGCCACTGAGCACACTCACTTTGCCTGGAGCATGCATAGATAATAAATGCTTAGATTGCTCATATGGCAGCTCGCTACTGAAAATATCCTTTCTAATACAGTCCCTGTGCCCTGCTAATGATATAAGGTACACAATTCTGCACTGTACTGATGCACACAGGATCCTCAAGGTACATACCTAGCTGCTCCCTTTGTTCAGACATCCGGAGGGTGGCAAACACCAGGTTCCTCCTGTCCTAAGCTCTGCTCTGCTCTCTCACATACCTCAGAGTGATCCACACGTCCTCACATCACCAACACACTTATCAAGCAGGCCCAATTACTGTCTCCACCATTTAGTGTAGGCACACCTAGCATCCTGATTGCAACTGGAGTATATGCAAATAATTCCCATTGGCTACTGCCCGCTCTATGGAACAGCTGGAACATGAGTGGGCAGCCTTTTTTTTTTCTCTTGTCCTGTAATATTGTTAGCTGGAATCCCGTGGGTGAGAGTGAATGGGCTATAAAAGGAGGTGAAGAGCTTGTACATGTCAGCAGCTGCGGGGTTGGCAGAGCAAAGGTAGGTGTGTTAACTGAGCACTGTGGAAAGAGGGCAGAGATAGGCTTGGATGCTCAACCTGACTTGTGCATCTCCTGGTTTTCAGTAGTTTGAGTTTTGTTCCACACAGCATTCTGCAGGGGTACGATACCCCCAAGCAACCTTAACTCTGCATTTAACGGCGTTCTTTGCCATGGAATTTCCAAGGTTTTTTTTAAACAGGAAAAGCTCTGGTGGTGGTAGGAGGTAGTGGCCATATAGGCAGTTGTACATATAGTGTTCCACAATTAGCATACTGAGCGAGCTGCACCCCCTGACACACACATTCATCAGCTGTGCCTCACCAGGCCTCCTTCAGCCATACCTCTGACCCATTCACTGCATTCCCCCGTCCCCACTACCATACAGAGGCCTCCCTATTGCAAGCAGGGAACACGTCTCCCTGAAGTTTTCACTCCCTGTGAAAACTTCTCTATTCCTGTCACTTCCCCCCTCCTCTGATCTGACTCCCATGCAGTGCCTGGGGTGAAGGACAGCTGTGTTCCAGTGGCATAGTGTTCCTGGTCGTGTTTCAGAATGGCTAGAGGGGGGAGTTTGTAGCAGGCTGGTGGGAGAAATCCCAGATAGGGTTTGTGTTCCAAAACACAGACAATTTTATGTTTGAGAGAAAAATCCTCTGACCCCTTTCTGATAGATGTACCCCACCTCCAAGAACAGTGAGGTGTCAGAGCTTGTAATGATTTCTGGTCAGCCACGAACCCTCAAATTTCCCCATGAATGTGCATCCAGTAGCTTTCCTGTAGTGTTGGGGTCCATTGACAGAGCGGGGAGGGGCAACGGGTCAGGTGCATTGGTAGAACTGGGGTATAGGAAGGTTGGGGTACACTGGAAGGGCTGGGGCTGCAGGAAAGTTGGGGTGCATGAGGGGTTGGGGTGCAAAGACAGCTGTGGGATGCAGGGGGTTAGGATGCCAAGACCAAGCTGGGGGTTGGGGTGCAGGATGTCTTGAGTTTATTGGCAGAGGGGGCACAGGGGGTTGTGGTGCAGGGCTGGGGACACTGGCAGAGCTGGGGGGCCTCCATCACCTGAACCTCCAACCTCTTACCTCCCCTACCACCCATTCCTCTTTACCCCAATCCCCCTTCCCAGCAGGGTTGCCAATTTTTGGTTGAACCTATTCCTGGAGGTTTCATCACATGACACAATCTTTAAAGATTAATCTTTAATTCCTGAAAAACAATGAGGAGTATGGTGGCTTTGTGGATACAGACTAACATGGCTACTCATCTGATACTTTAATTCCTGGAAACTCCAGGACAATCCTGGAGGTTTGGCAACCCTCATTCCAAGAAAGTTTACACATCCAATTTTCCACCAGAAACCTTTGATTGCATTTCTCCCAAAATGAAATTACGTCCTATGACTGTCACATTGTAGCAATCTCCAGTCACTCCGTTCAAAATTCCTTTTGTCTTAGGTGGGGGGTTGTAATTAACTTATCTTTAGCAGTGTTAATTGAAGGGTGAGTTCACAGCCATCCAGTGGTTTGTGATTCATCTTCCAGTCCTTAGTATCTACCTATGAGCTCTAGTTCTAGCTCTAAGTTTTTGGTTTTTTTTAAAAACCCCACCACCTAGAAACTTTTTTTTTTAAATGGCTGTTTTATGGCTTATATCTCCAGAACGTCTGGCTCAAAAGATGTCAAGTTTGGGTCACTAACCCTACCCTGCCATTTCCTGAGGTGCACCACGATAAATTGGTGAACCTTATGGGGGACCAAGATACGTGTAGTGATACAAATTTGGGGTCATTTGACCAAGAGGTTCACGAGATGCCATTTCCCACCCAATAATCAGCTTTTCTAAAGATTCGTTCTAGTAATGGTTTTTTGCCCACATCTAGAGATCAGACCATGGGTCTGATCCTGGCACAAGGGTCTCACTCACTTGAGGGTTACCCCCAGAGAATACATGGCATCCACTAGCCACTTGGGGGAAGCAAGATTCAGAACATTATTAGCAAGAGAGTTTGGCCATCCACTTAGGCTCTTGAATAAAGGTCAAGCACTCCACAAGTTACATTGAGCACGTATGTAAAGCGAACCCCAAAGGATTTGCAGATAGATATGGTCAAAGCAGCTGGATAGACTGAAGAGATGCACGGTAAGTGTTTGTTCCTGAACTCCCCCAGCTACTGACAGTTCACGGTCCCCTTTGCTGAAAACCTGGGAAAGCTTGGCTGGCATGTTGCTAAAATCTGTTACTATCAGGCTTCATTTTGGAGGGGGGTGTAATGTCATCAAAGTATTTTTGTTTTAAAAAAATAGGTGTGCAAATGCTTGCTGGCAAAAGAGGAGCATTTTAGGGGATGGAGGAGTTAGGGGAATGGGGTGAGAGGGGTTTGGGGCTGCACGAAGAAGAGGGGGGATTATGGGGAGGGAGATAAATGGGGACGGGTGGTAGAGGAGTTGGGTTTGGGGAATGGATACTGGGAAGCAGACATGAGGGTTTGTTGCAGAGGGTCTGGGGGGAATAGGGGCAGCTCCACATTCTCCCCTTCTGGCCCTTTTGTGCATGTGCTTGAATCTGGGGGACCCCCTAGCTGCATGTGAGGTGGAATCTGGGGGGGCCTTGCCTCTCTGGGGGTGTCTGAGCCCACACCTGACCGGCCTCTGTTTGCCAGGCTCTGATGCTGTCTTGCCCAACCGTGGGGAGCTATCTGCCTTCCATGTCCCCTCTCATGTAAGACAGGGTCTGCAGTAGGTATTGCTTTCTGGGGACATCTAAGCCCCTTCTCCCTACCTCCTCACATGAACTGGAATCTGGGATGCTTTGTCCCTCTAAGGGAGTCTGGCCCCCTCTCTCTGCCTCTCCCCATGTGAGCTTGGATCAGGGAAGTCCGGGTCTTCTGAGTGGGAAGCTTAGAACAGGCCTGCTCAGAGCATGCCCCAAGAACACACTGCTGAGAGAGGGGTGAGGAGCTGAGAATGGGCATGTCAGAAACTCTACAGTCCTGGGGAGGGGGAATGGTAATAGGTAATAATTGGAGATATACTAATCTCGTAGAACTGGAAGGGACCTCAGAAAGTCATTGAGTCCAGCCCCCTGCCTTCACTAGGCAGGACCATTTTTTTCCCCACCTCCCTAAATGGCCCCCTCAAGAATTGAATTCACAACCCTGGGTTTAGCAGGCTAATGCTCAAACCACTGAGCTATCCCTCCCCCAGAGTAGGTCTTTAAAGAAATACACTTGGAGAGCAAAAGATGAAACGTGCTAGAGATGTGCTAACTACGTAGTGGTAGGAGTAGACTAAAACATAAGAGAATATTTCATATCCGTCTTGTCTCCCCATTTAGATTTCAGTGGAAGCAGTTGAAAATATAAGAACTGTGGCTTCATTAACTAGTGAAGATGCATTCTATGAGAGATATAATGCAAGTTTGAATGGTCCATACAGGTAGGATTTGCTCTCAATTTGTTTTTTAAAAGCAATGAATACATATTTTCTTAATTTAAAACAACTCAGGATTTATTCATATTACATTCATTTGCAGATTGAAAATATTAAACACATAAATGATTTGAAAAGATTTTGGCAGGGTAAAATGTATTTACTCAGTTTCTTTAACATATCTTCTAAGACGCTATTGTGAGTCATGTAATATTTGTGTGAGAGAGAGAATGTAATGACCTGGTATAAAGTTATTAACATGAATATGGGATGTTTACTTGCTTCACAAGTACTGCAGCAGAATGAGTTTCATAGGTCAAGTGGCAAAGACTTTATACTACATAACGTCACCGTGTATTATGACTTGTACTACAAGTAAGGACTTGCAAGTCTTGAAATAAGGTGCATTTCTTTTTCCCCTTTGGCCTTGTCAGTCACACTCTACAAGCTAACCACTGCAGGGGCTAATTTCTAATATCTAAAATGTCAGACATTTTCCTAGTCTCCATTTTATTTAAATGAAATGATCTACCATCCATTTTGTTTCTTTCCCCTTAAATATGTTTTAAGTAAAAGCAGGGATTGAAAAATGACAGTCCGCTGCCAATGACAGTTTTATGGCTCAATATTCTATAAACCATCAGTATGAGGGGAAAAAATCTATATTTAATTGGAGAAATAGGATTCTTAGATTTAGCACTTATCTCAAGTCCTGGCAGGTCATTGTATCACAATATTATGAATTTAAAAAATGTATGAGCACTAGAGATGAGTGCAAATCTGAATTTCTATCCTGTGGGAAATTCTAATATTTCAACCTCTCTCTGTTTTGCTCTGAAGTAGAATAAAATGTGAAAATATATCAATTTTTTTTCATAGAAAGAAAAGTTTTTGAAAAATTTCAATCTAGAAATGGCAAATCATTCCATTTTTGCATTTTTTCTCACATCAAAATATGTTTATATTCTCAAATAATTGAAATATTTAATTTTTCTTTTGTTCAACTGATCTGAAAGTTTTTGTTTTTATCTAGTTCAACATCAAACGGCATATCCCTGTTTTGGAACATTGCCTCTCTTACGGGACAGGCTCCCTGGTTGGACTACATCTCCCATGATGCAGTGTGGTCTCCCCTCTGGCTGAGTGGCATAATGCATTATCAGAGTCCCATAGCTATGGGTGCAAAGCAGAAATATTCAGATCAAACCAACGCAGAATAAAATATTTTGTTACTTTTTTCCCAATGGAAAATTTGAAATGTGCAGAAATTGCATTTTCTGTTGAAAAATCATTTTGTCAGAACTAGTACCAGAGTCTGTCACGGCAAGGAGTGCACATAATTAGAGTGATTCAGTTTTACCATCCCACACAACAACATTGGTCACCATTTAAAAGTCACCACTGTACAGTGGGGTCTGAGTTGCTACTTTTTTCCCTCCTGTACTCAGAGCAGGCAATATCTGCAATGCTTCAGTTATGCTGTGTTGTAGACATTGACTTTTCCATGGTAACCACTACATTTATACCAACTGTCCAAAAATCCAAGCATTCAAAGATCATAAGAGACTTATCGAAATTATCAGTTTGCTTTGTGTCAGCTTGCTTTGGCCATCCATAAACATTTATTCTGGAAACCGGCATTCAAGTGTTAAAATGTTTTGAGTATTAAAGGTAACTTTATCAAAAGTTCCTATCCAACAAAGAAGCTAGTTGGGATGAAGGGATCTCATTTGCCATAAGTTCTCTCCAGCGGCACCTTCATGGAGGTCCTAGCATGCAGCTTTATTAATTATTATTATGTATTATTTGAGTGAGTGAGGTATAGGGTTTGCCTCCCCTAATCCAAAGGTCTGACCTTCTCCCAGCCAGTCTCTGCTCTTGGCATTTCATGACAATTTTTGCCTTTAACATAAATCTTTTCTTTTATCAGGGACTCTCTAACAAAAGCCCCCCTATATGGACTTACCTATGGAACAGTCCAATGTGCAATCTACTTTCTTGAGGCAGCAATCTTCAGATTTGGGGCATGGCTCATTGCTAATTGTTATACAAACTTTGAAAATGTATTTATGTGAGTACACATCAGTCCAAAGGCAGTGATTTCAACACATGGTTATTGTGTATAGTCTAGTTACTGAGGCAATAGTGCAAGAGGTCCAACAGTTTAGAACCTGGTGAGGAGTTCAATTCAGGCAGAAGAGTTATTTCTGGGAGAGGAAACTTGAGACAGGTGTGTCGGCATGTATGGAGCCTGGCTCAGTTTATTTACTATGGAGAAACTTTTACTGCTGACAGTTCATTGCAGACAATGGGTTTTGTTAAATGCTTCTATGTGGAGAAATTACATACCATTAGTCACCCATAAAAATATTGATAGCTGTAAACATCTGTTTCTAATCCTGTGTGTGTAATTTTACTAAGACAAAGTTCTAAAAAGTCACAATTCTCAGATTTATAGATAGTGTTAGGTCTGTTTGTTTTAAATAAGGAAAACAATATTTGTAATGTCTGAACAATAATAAAAAGTCTCTCTTTAGATGAACTGAAAGATGTTTTGTGTTTGGTTTTCAGAGCCTTTTTTTCAGTTCTATATGGTGTTTTAAATGTTGGGCTGTCCACTTCTTTGGCACCAGATTTCGGCAAAGCTAAAGTTTCTGCCCAACGACTCTTACAGCTTTTGGATCGGAAACCATTAATTGACAACTATAGTGAAGAGGGTACAAAACTGGTAAGGCCATTCAGAAAGTCCATGAAACTAACAAACCTGGTGGTACTGTATTGTCCTTAATTGTATTAATCTTGTTCAATTGCCTTTTACAATGTCACAGAAGACAGGACCAGACAAGTAGGGTAAAATTTAACAGCAAAACCAAATAATTTTATATTTGCCCAGTACCATTTAATACCTTTTTGCTTGAGAAATTAACAGAATACTTTTAAGTGCAGTTCTGTTTTGAAAAATGACTGGAAGAATGACATTTCATTCACCGGTTCTGTCCGTTGGGTGTATTGTGAGGCCTTTTCTACACTACCCAGGTAAGTCAACCTAAGTTACTCTACTCCAGCTATGTAAATATTGTAACTGGGTTCGATGTAGCTTAGGTAGACTTAACCACGGTGTCTTCACTGTGCTGTGTTGACAGGAGATGCTCTCCCATCGACTTACCTTACTCTTCTCGTTCCGGTGGAGTACCAGAGTCGATCAGAGAGCACTCTGCTATCAACACCTGCTGAATTAAGTGCAGCAGTATCAATCTTCCTGGTAGTGAAGACAAGCCCAGAGTTATAACTGCTTTCTTTAGCAACACAAGTATGTTTTCACTGCTTTTTACTTCTGTAAACTAGGCAGCTGTGGGGGAGAGTGAGTTAAATTCTGTTCCTTCTTGTGCATCATCAGCAGACTTGTTTGCTAAGTTCCAGTCAGTTACATCTGTGTAACAGAGAGTCAAGGTGCGTGAGTTGATATCTTTCATTGGACCAAATTCTGTTGGTGAGAGAGACAAGCTGTCAAGCTTACACAGAGCTCTTCCTCAGTTCTATATAAGCTCGAAAGCTTGTCTCTCTCACCAGCAGAAGTTGGTCCAATAAAAGATATTAACGCACCCATGTTGGCTCTCTAATATCCTGGGACCAGCACGGCTATAACAACACTGCATACAACATTTGAGTAACCTCATTCAAGTCAAAGGGTTTGCACAAGTATTAAAGAGGACGTAACTTGGCCTGCAGAACCTTTTATTGCTGGTGATTATATGAGAGATGGAAAGAACCCAGCTTGTCTCTCAAAGTCCGGTGTTGACAGTTAGAAACTCATCTTTGTATTTGTAAACTGAACACATTTCATATTGTCTTTCTGTGCTTTCCATAAATGCTTTTACAAGCAGAACCAGCCTTTCAGAAACTTGAAATTGCTTTAGAAATCTAGCTTTTGGATAGTGGCCTCGGTTCAGAAAAGGACTCAGGCACATACTGTAAGCATGCCAGTAACTCATGTGCACAACTTAAAGTCACACATGTGCTTGACTACTTTCCTGAATCAGCTCCACATGCCCAGACTGCTAATGCTCCCGGGGAAATATCTTCTTGTGGAGAAAGACGTTAATTGAAAGTGAAACCACTCTAGGCCAAATCCTGATGCCAGGGAAGCAGCTGCCTTTGACTTCAGTGAAGCTAAGATTTGGCCCAAAGAGTTTAAACCTTGGAAGTTCTCTAGGTGCTGTAAGAACCCATTGTACTGACAGTGCTTGTATTGTGGTCCTGGAGCTGTCCCGTCCCCCAGGCATCAGAGGAGGCTCCCACAGTCTCTCCTAACATCTCCTTCACTCACCCTTGTCTTCAAGTCTTCTTCCTTGCTACCTCTTATACACGGAGCTCCCTTCCTACATGAAAGAGCCAATCAGCTACCCTTTCCCTATTCAAACCTACACTTAAAACATAGTTGTCCTTGAAAACTATGAATAATCCACCAAAGTAAAAATGTTTAACCTGATCTGAGATCTGATGTTCACCTTGTACTATGTTCATCCTGTGTACTGTGTGTTGAACTTACACTATTTAGAGAGAGTGAACTCCCAGGGGCAGGAACTATGTTTTCCACACAAAATGATAGTGTCTGGATTATATGCATTGATGACATCAAAAATAGGTATTAGGGTTGTTTACTTACCTAAAGTAATGATAGTCCTTGCAAACCAGGCTGAAAATGAATGATATAAATGAGAGAGAGAGATGCAGAAAAGAACCACTAAGCAAGGAGGTCCTGTACACAGAAGATACCAATCCAATTTCACTGCATATTTAAGCAACAATAAATTGACAAAAATGCTCTGGGTTTGAAAATCCCATACCATTTCCAACTGACTTGTCAACGCCTTCATTTAAATGACCATACTGAGTTGTGTTTGATGCTTCTGTACAAGAGAGACAGGTCTTCTGTCATACATTTATATTTTCTACTATTTCTAGAGTCAGTTTGATGGCAACATTGAATTCAGGGACATCCATTTTGTATACCCTACAAGACCAGAAGCTCATGTTTTGCAAGGACTCAGCGTGAAGGTTAATAAAGGCCAGACGCTAGCCTTCGTGGGGAGCAGTGGTTGTGGCAAAAGCACATCCATTCAGCTGCTGGAGAGATTTTATGACCCTATGGCAGGACAAGTGGTAAGAAGAGATTTGTGAAGCTGTTAACGCTTAGAGCTTATAAAACTGTTCTTCAA
>RQSS01106718.1:0-37592 GCA_003846335.1 Cuora mccordi
ATTGGCTCCTCTCCCCCATGAATAGTGGGGCTGTGAGTGGGGCAGCAGGTTGTGAGTGGGGGGCTCTTGCTCTTTCAGGGGCCGGTGACCTTTGAGGAGGTAGCTGTGTATTTCACCAGGGAAGAGTGGGCTCTGCTGGACCCCCGTCAAAGAGCTCTCTGCAGAGACGTCATGCAGGAGAACTATGAGAATGTGACCTCTCTGGGTAAGGATTCCCGTCCCCTCGGTTCTTAGAAGGGGAAATGAAGAGTTAAGGTTCACACCACCCCCACAATGCCACCTCTGCTCTGCCCTGTTTCAGCAACAGCCCACTGAGAGCATTGAAATGGGGCAGACTAGGTCCCCCAGGGTTCACATGCACCTCCCTTCATATCACAGTCACAACTCTGCCAAGCTGCTCCAACTCCTCCCTCCACCATCCAGTTACAGCTACAGCTGACCCAGTGCACACAGCTGGAGGCATGTGGAGAAATGCTGGTATTCCCATCTCTGAACACAACGCAAACAATGGCACGTTCCTAGTCCTTCATAGCTATATTGGAATCATAGATTTTATGGCCAGAAAGGGCTATTAGGTCATCTAGTCTGACCTCCCGTATAACCAGGTCATAGAATTTCACCCAGTGACTGCTGTGCTGAGCTGAATACCTTGTGTTGGACTCAGTCCGCCCCCAGAAAGGCATCCACTGCGACTTGAAGACTTCAAGAAATGGAGAAACCTCCACTTCCTTTGTTAGTTTCTTAACCTTTGCACCAGACTTACTGAGCCATTCCCAGTGGCTAGTACCAGCTGCAGAGCCAGGGGCAGAGTTAAGGTTGCATTTAAGGGGTGGTGTGTATATTAACTCTTCCTCTTCTGGTTTTCAGAGGTTTAGGTTTAGCCACCACCCACCTAGTGGAAAGGCATGAAGCACAACTGGGCAGCCCGAACTCGGTATTGATGTAGGTTATGGGCATTTGATTTCCTTATTTTTTAATAGACTTTTTCAGCACTCTGTATCTGCATGAGAGATTTTCCCAGCATAATTATATCAATTAAGGATGTGTTCTTTTGCATCCCTAACAAACAGAGCTATGCTGACAAAATTTTGCAGCTCAGAAGAGGCCAGAGTGGATTTTAAAACACTTTAAAATATTGCTCTCAGCCCTTAAATTTTGGAATCAGAGGGAAACGTCTAAGAGGAACTCCTTCAGAATGCAAGCAAAACGCACAATACACCTAGTCTGAAAGTTAACAGTGGTACGGCTCCGACTCAGATGAATGAGTAGGTCAGAGGCAGGAGAAAGGGGGTGGAGGTCCCAGCAGTGGTGCTGTTGGAGCTGGGGGGATTGGGTAGGAGATCTGGGATCCTTGGAAGTGGAAAAGACTGAGGATAGTGGGAAGGGGATGGGGAGTGGTTTCTCCAAGGAGCAGGAAGGATCTGGTGGCAGTGGGAAGGGAAGGTTTCAGGGAGGGAGATATTTGGGGCCCTCCACTGAGAATGCTTTTGCTGTAGTCTCTAATGACCTCTCCCTAAGCAAAGCTCAGAACCAGTGCTCCATCCTTATTCTTCTTGACCCGTCAGCCGCCTTTAATACCACTGACCATGGTCGTCGTCTTGACATCTTGTCTGCTTCCTGGTTCTCCTCCTACCTCTGTAACCACTTCTTCAGCGTGTCCTTAGGAAGATCCTTGTCACCCCCACTCCGTTTTTCTGTGGGGGTTCTACAGGGCTCAGTCCTTGGTCACTTCCTCTGCACTTTATCTCTGGGAAATCTCACCCCCAAACACAAATTCAGCTACTGTCCGTATGCTGATGAATCACAGATCTACTGCTCTACTCCAGACCTGTCTCCTTCTGTCCAAACTGAAATCTCCGCCTCCCTCTGATGACTCCTCGTGGATGGCTAGCCATCAACTCAAGCTCAACAGCTCAAATGTTGATAACAGAGCTCTTAATCCCCCAAAGCCAGCCCCCCACCTCCTTTCTTGCTGTTCAGCCCAGAATTAGCTGATGGAATCTCGGAGCCTCTGGCAGTATTTGCAAACTCAGATGACAGAAGAGGTCCCAGAAGACTGGAGAAGGGTTAACGTAGTGCCCATCTTTACAAAGGGGAAAAAGGAGGAGCTGGAGCCTAGTCAGCCTGACCTCAATACCAGGGAAGCTACTAGAGCAATGTATAAAACATTCAATTTGCGAATACCCAGAGGATGAAGGGGTAATCGGTAGCAGGCAGCATGGATTTACTAAGAACATAGCATGACAAACCAGCCTGAAATCCTTCTTTGATAGGGTAACTGGTTTGGTGGCTAAAATAGACCTGGACTTCAAAAAGGCTTTTGACACAATCCCATGAGTAAGCTGGAGAAATGCAGGCTCAACAGAACTCCCATTAAGTGGATATATAATTGGTTACACAACCACAAGCAAAGAATAACTATTATTGGAATGATGTTAGATTAGAGGGATTTCTCAAATGGGGTTTCACAGGGATCTGTTTTGTGTCTGTTGCTATTTAACGTCTTCATTAACGACCTGGATGTAGGGATAGAGAGCATACTGATCAAATTTGCAGACGACACAAAGCTGGGGGGGTTGGCAACACTTTGGAGGATAGAGCAAAACTTCAAAGGAATCGTGATAAATTGGCAAACTGGGCTATAGACACCAATGAAACTGAACAAATGTAAGGTGCTACAATTTGGGAAGAAAAACCCAATGCACAAATACTGACTGGGGGATAACTGGCATGGCAGCAGCACTGCTGAGAAGGATCTGGGAGTTGTGGTGGATCACAACCTCAACATGAAGTCAACAGCGTGATGGTAATGCAAAAAGAAGCAAATGCATTAAGAGAAGCATAGCATGCAAATCACAGGTGGTGATAGTACTGCTCTACTCAGGATTGGTTAGGCCTCAGGGGGAGTCCTGGGTCCAGTTTTGGTCATCAGTGACTAGACAGGATGTAGAGAAACTGGAAAGAATGCAGAGGCAAGTGACAAAGATGATCAAAGGGGTAGAACACAAGCCAGTGAGCAAAGGCTGATGGAACTGGGTGTGTTTTGTTTGGAAATGAGTTAATGGGGATATGACAGTGGTTTTCAAATACTCAAAAGGCTGTGTGAGCATGTGTGGCCGTCTCTCCTGGTCTGTCCCAGGGCAGAGCCTCAGAGTCTCCAAGCCCAGGCCCTCAGGCAGGGTGGGGCAGCAAACAATGAGGGGCTTTGCCCGGGGTGAGCACCAAACAGTCTAGGGCTCAGGCAGGGGCAAGCACCAGTCTAGCGTCCTAGCTTGGCGGCCGATCGACCAACACAGGCCTCCTGGCCGAAGGTGGGGATGGCAGGAGGTAGGAGGACCCCGGCCCACCTGACTCCGCTGGGTCCCAGTGGCAGTGTAATCCGCCGCTGGATCAGCGGGGATCCACCCACAACACCCTTACTTAGTGTCAGGCCAACACTCAGCCAGACGATGGTCTAGTTTCCCTGGGCTACTTCCAACAGTCCCCAGGGTTTGGTACCTCTGGCCTCCGTTTCCCCAGGGATTGGTTGTCTGTGGCAGCCCCATCAGCTCATTGGCACCTCGACTGACTGGTGACCCTGGGAGCTTTGGCCAGTCCTCTGGCGGCCGCCCCAGCAGGTCCTCGGTGTCCCACTCTGGCAGCGGGTGATAAGTGTCTGTCTCCTGCAGCAGCTCCAGCCCAGCTGAGCTGCAGGGCCCCCTCCTTTTGTACTGCTTCCTGTCCCGCCCTCAGCTTCCGGAGGGGTGGAGGTGGCTTTCCTGGCTCTAGCCCAACGGGCGGGTTGTGGCCCCTGCTGGTCTTCCCCGCTACAGGCTGCCATACGGAGGATGGGGAACAGTTCTTCTCTCTCGTCACAGAGGGCAGGACAAAGAGCAGGGGGTTCAAACTACAGCACAGCAGATTTAGATTAAATCTCAGGAAAAACTTCCTAACTCAAAGAACAGTAGGACAATGGAACAGACACCTAGGGCGGTGGTGGAAGGTTATTCACTGGAGGTTTTCAAAAGGAGGCTGGTTTAGTCGCAGCAAATCCTGCACCTTGGCAGGGGTTTAGACTACATGACCTTTGTGGTCCCAAGGGGAACCGAGGTTGGCCTTGGAAAAAACTAAAGCAAGCGTGTCATCCATTAAGGGTATGTCTGCACTGCATCTGGAAGCTGCCTCATTCCCTCTGAGTCCATGCTGACTCACTACAAATAACGGTGTAGGTGCTGTTGGTTGGGCTGTAGCTTTGGGTTCTAAAGCCAGGTGTTGAGAGGGGTGGGTGGGCTGGATGGTCTGAACTCCAAGCAGAGCCCTAACATCAAAGCAATGTCTCCACAGCCATTTTTAATGCACTAGCACGAGACTCAGCCTGGAAGGCAGCTGACTTCCTGATGCACCTTAGACATACCCTAAAGAGGGTGGTCCCAAGGGAGACTGTATGAAGGTTGGGTCACCTAACTCCCTGTAAATCCATGACCCAGCCCCCTCTCTTGGCATCCTGTCACCAAGCCTTAGTGGGTCACAACCGAGGATGCCAAATTCAGGACGAACTGCTGAGAAATAGGGCAAACACAACCCCAAACTGGTGGTTATTCTTTTATAAGTTTCAGAGTAGCAGCCGTGTTAGTCTGTATCTGCGAAAACAACAAGAGTACTTATGGCACCTAAGAGACTAACACATTTATTTGAGCATAGCATGCATCTGATAAAGTGGGCTGTAGCCCATGAAAGTTTATGCTCAGATAAATGTGTTAGTCTCTAAGGTGCCACAAGTACTCCTGTTCTTTTATAAGATAGAGCAAACCGGCCCCAAAAGTAAACTCCTGTTTGACCACACTGGCTAACAAGAAAACATAAAGACAGTTTTCTCAGGCATTCCAGTTCTTATATCACTACCAAAACCACTGGATTCAGAGATGAGTGGTTCTTTCCAAGCAGTGTCATTAAATAATAGTTTCTTCTGATCCCAAAGGGGTAGCCACTCCCAGGTGAATATTAGCATATGCATTCAATCACACCACACACACACACACACACTGTCCCGCCAGTCAATGTTATAGTTACCAGTCCAGAGTCCAGATCAACTTAGTGGCCAGCTAGGTTGATCACTTGTAGGAGGAGCTGGGTTCCGTTGGTCATGACACGATGCTCTGCGGAAGCCTTGGCAGGATGAACCCAAAGTTTCATGGCAAGGCACCTTGTTTCTATAGTGATTTTCCTTCATTGGAACCAATGAGTTTTGCACCGTCGTGCTGTAATCAATTCTTGTTTGACGAGTGCTTGTTTTCTTTAATTGTCCTTCTCATCCTTTATCTTGTTCCTTCATCCAGTCCCTCAGGGAGCTCTCCCAGGCTGGTTTAGATCCCAGCTATCTTGTCCCCAATGATAGGTGCCTGTCTCATCTTTAGAGTCGTTAGTCTGCCCTCCTCTGACATTTCAGTAGGGGTGTGTTGCAGCCTCCTGGTGCCCTTGCATCTGCCTCCGGTTCCTCCCTCGTACATCTGGTTCAGTGATGGACTTCACGCTTAGCTCTTAACACACACATTCCTCATTCACACACAAAACAGAATTAATTTACACACAACATTTTGAACAGGAACATCAAATCGCAATGCAAAAGAAAACAACCATGGCATTCTTTGACTTATTTTAAAATGCTAAACCTGCAACAAATTGGTGACCCTCAAAGGTCTGTTACTGCCTTGAAATCAGTCCAGACACAGATTCTGGCTGATGTATATCTGCCCATTAGGCCATTCCTTTCTGTTATTCAAAAAGGGTGGCTAGCAGGATGTGCTCAGATCATACACCAATACACTTAATGCAGGCTACATAATTATTCTTTATCCTTCATTCCAAATTATATAAAATACAAACACAAAATCCCACCACTACATTTGGGGGAAGAGTTTGGGGGAGTTCAGTTCCTGATTTTTATTTGACCTCTCTCCAGCACTTGTATTGATTTGTCCTTCCCCTTTCCATCCCTGTCTGAGGTTTCTGTCTCTATCACAGCAGGTGACGCAATGGTGTGTGAGAAAGAGGAGCAGAATTCTCAGCAGGGAAATGTTGAGCAAGTGGATAAACACAGAGAATTATTGCAAAGATCGAAAAGGAATGTGTCCAGGAGTCATGAACAGGGAAACTCCTGTGAGATTCAGCACAGACCAGAAAGAGAGCAGGGAAACCATCCAAGCAAGAAAGTGGGTAAATGTATTTCCTGTCGGGGAACTCAGACGGACCTCAACGAAACCACAACACAGCAGGAAATCCTCATGGGAAAGAGAAAAAATACATGCACTGAAGGTGGGAAAAATGTATGTGACTACTCAGTCCTTATAAAGCATCAGAGAATCCACACAGGAGAAAGGCCCTTCGAATGCTGTGAGTGTGGGAAATGCTTCACTAAGAGTTCATCCCTTTCTGAACATCAGAGAATCCACACAGGGGAAAGGCCCTATGAATGCAGTGAGTGTGGGAAAACCTTCACTCACAGATCAGGCTTTTTTCGCCATCTGAGAATCCACAGAGGGGAGAGGCCCTATGAATGCAGTGAGTGTGGGAAAAGCTTCAATCGCAGCTCACACCTTATTAGGCATCAGATAATCCACACAAGAGAGAGGGCTTATAAATGCAATGATTGTGGGAAAAGCTTCACTAAGAGCTCAGCCCTTTCTGAACATCACAAAATCCACACAGGGGAGAGGCTCTATGAATGCAGTGAGTGCGGGAAAACCTTCAGTCACAGCTCACACCTTATTAGGCATCGGAGAATCCACACAGGGGAGAGGCCCTATGAATGCAGTGAATGTGGGAAAAGCTTCACTAGCAGCTCAGCCCTCTCTGAACATCAGAGAATCCACACAGGGGAGAGGCCCTATCAATGCAGTGAATGTGGGAAAACCTTCAATCGCAGCTCAAACCTGTTTACCCATCAGAGAATCCACACAGGAGAGAGGCCTTATCAATGCAGTGAGTGTGGGAAAACCTTCTCTTGGCTCTCAACTCATGTGAGCCATCAGAGAATCTGCCAAGGAGATCAACACTATAAAAACCTCTAGGGCTATCAATACTTTCTTTTTCTTTAATAATTTTCCTGATTCCCACATAGTAACTTTTGAAGCTGTTTGAACTGTTTGCAGCACCATTATCCCTCAGTTTGACCAGATGAGTGGCCCATTTTGGCCTTTTTACAGTTTGTCCTGTTTTGAGGTAGACCAATTTGTCCTTTCTATCAACTCCATTGTCTCATGAGTAATTTGAGTGAGCCCTTTCCATAAGAAACAAGGGAGCATCACATTTATAGCATTCCTCCTATTGCAAAGTTATTGTTAGAGTCACCAATGATTCAGATTGTATCATTGCCAGTTGTTCTCCCATTGCTCTGGGTTGTGCTGAAGAGCAGTTCTATTGGGAACTTTTCAAATTATATCTAAATGAAGAGGAGCAGGGACAGGAAAAAAAGTGTCATTTCAGCCTCTGTGACGCCGGAAGGATACGGAGCGACTCAGAGATTCCCTCCTTCCCCATCACTGCAGAACTGTTACCTTTTGTCTGAGCCAGGCAGAGTTTATCTTCACAGTCTATCCATCCACTTTTCAAAGTGTCATGTGATGAAGCATTCTCCATTGTCCATGCTTGGAGATGATGGTTTGACTTTAATCCTATATCAGAGTTGCTATGAGTGCAGATGTAAGTGTCAAAGACCTGGAAGGGGAATTCAAATGGATCCCAAACACAGTGTGATCATTGGGAGTTTAAATCCCAGGTTCCATCTATTGGTAAAGCCACTTCTTACAAGGTAGCTGTTTTGTCCCCCATTATGGGATGCTGGGATACTAAAAATGTCGTAAATAACATAACTGGCTTTTGAGACAGTGCTGAGTGAAGCAGGTTTGAATGGATCAGAGGAGAATGTGATGGGAGGATCTCTGGTCCTGATTCTGAATAATCAGATGTAACCTGCTGTGGAATTTCACTTAACACTTCCATTGTCATGTATTCTGTCTCTCTGTGATGTGGGTTTCTATCTTTCCTGAAGGCTGTTTGGTCACCCAGTTGGATATTAGTTCAGTTTGATAGGATGTAGCTCAGATTTATTGGAGAATTTAAGAGAAATGACCATTTTCTAAAGTCCTCATTTATTATTTCAGCTTTGCTTTTCCCTCATCCCTCCATGATGACATGGAGACAATTCAAGTGCAGTTCTGTCAACAGGAGAGAACTGTCCAATTTACTGGACATGCTAACAAACACACAGCAGTGATTCTCCACTCAGAAATGATTAACAACAGCAGAACCCCAACTAACTGAAAGGAGTTCATATGATCACATCGTAGTTCAGTTGAAGTCAATATTGTCTCAGATGATCTGGGGATAGAACTCCACATTAGGTGATTTTGAACTAGGCAAAATGCCCATGTATTTGGTTCCCAAATGATATGTACCCCAGGCCCAACAAAAGATCGCTCCTAGCTAATCCTATGTTACTGGGAATGCTGCCCTTCTTGATGCAGATGTTGAGGAAATAGAAGTGGGCTTTTTGTTGAATTTATCCTTTGTAGGTGTTGAAAATGTGTATAAAATCAGTGCTGGAAATCGAATAGCTGCAGAAAAATAGCTATTTTTGAATACAATCTCCAGCTCTGGTAATAAACAAAGATTATGATCCAGCCCTGTATCCAGTCCCTTGCCTGGACCTGTGCCACCAAATTAAAGAAAAGCTGAGCATGTTTCGGGAAGCCAGTGCTTACTAGACCTGTTGAGGTTTGGAGTGGTTTTGTAAAGGATTCTACTTCAGAGAAGTGTAAACTTACCCTAACCAAGGCCAAGGATTCGGAAAGAACTGGAGTGGAAAGAGCACACACTCAGTTCTTGGTTTCGACCCCAGTAAAGGAAGCTATGATGAACAATGGCCCAAGGAAAATTGTTTGTACAACCCCACTTACTAGTTCAGTGTCACTGGTTACAGTTCCAAAGTTCAGCCAAGGTTAGATTGAGAACAGTAACTAGGAGTCTGGACTCAAAAATCCAGAGGGCAGCTTAAAAATCATGAGATGTTTAAAAATGCTCCCTTTGGGGGTAATGTTATTACTTTCTTGGTTTTTCTGAAACTCTAGGGCCATGATTTCTGTCTGAACTTGAAGGCTAAAAATGGACTTTTTAAAAATAAACAAATGAAAGGGAAGATTTTTGTATCCTCATTAGACTCCTAGGCTTCATTGTGTTGGGCACTGCAGATACCCCATCCAAGAGTGCGTGCACCAGTTGTGCCAAGCACTGCAGAGTCCCTGACCGAGGGTGGGGGCCCTGATTCTGCCAGGTATTATACAACTCAGAGTGAGAGAGAGAGTCCTTGCTGCCAACAGCTCACAGGTGAAATAGACAAAAGTGTGGGAGGGTGGTTCCCATTTTACAGATAGGGAAACTGAGGCCCAAAGCTGTGATATAATTTGTCCATGTTTGCACAGAAAATAATGGGACCAAACTGGGAACTGAATCCAAATTTTCTGAATCACAGCCTGGCCTTTAACCATGAGCCAAGCATTGTTGATTGCATAGCAGAGGCCTCAATGGAAATTTTCAGAATCTCCGTCATTGGAGGATTTTAAGAAGGGGTTATACAAACACCTGTCAGGGATGGCCTAGGGATACTTGGTCCTGACTCTCGGGATCCCTCCCTGCCCCACCTTTCTATATGATTCACTGGATCATCCTATTTATAATGACCAAACTTTTCTCTCTGGAATTATCCGTTAAATGGTTATTATCCCCCCTCTGTTGCCTGGGGTAGAATGGAAGAGGAGAAAAACATCTCTCAACAGAGGATGCAAACGTCAGTTTGTTCTCTCTTCATGTTTTACTGAAGCTTAGAGAGAGGAAGACACATTACCTGCCTAAGATGGTAGACAGGACAGAGAGTTTATTTCATTTGGGGCTGTGAATATAAGCGGAAGAGTGGCTGTCACTACCACCCAATGTGGGGCTTTAATGCACAACCAAGGGATTTAAAGTGTTATGTGCTACCAACTGAGCTAGCCAGGTTTGAGTCTCTTCAGCTGCCCAGTCTCCATGTAGAAGGAGCCCTGAGGGTGTTTATTTGTGAGCTGAGGTTCCCTTTCTGACATTTGCCTTCTTTCCTGGTTTGTTATGTCTCCAGCGAGCAAACCGGAGCTGTCACAAGGTTGGTTAGATGCTGCTTTCTAGCCTGGAGAGCTGGGGTTGATTTAGCATGCTGTCACCATCAGCTGGTTAGAGTAACCAGGGGGGTAGGGTGGAATTTAGGATTCTCCTACCACCAGAGGGAGGTGCTGTTGGACTCATCTAGTGGGGGAGAGTCTGAAAAAGCTTCTCAGCTCCCAGAAAGAGGGAAGACAAGCTGGTTCCCTGCATGCCACACACACATTTTCACAGGGAATCAGGCCCTCCTTGGGAAAAACTCAAAAGAAGCCCAGGCACAGGAGTGTCAGAGAAGGGAATCAGTGTTTGCTTCAAGAGATGGGTGAGGGAAACCTGCAGGTCCTTAGATCCCTCCAGCGCCTGATAGAACCATTTGTGGGGAAGGTCTGGGGAAGCTGAGGAGGACAAGGAGACGGGAAAAGGGCTTGCAGCTGTTGTGCAATCACCATGCTCCCAGCAGAAGGGTCCGGGGGATTCAGCACTTTGGCTGCTTGTTGAGGACACAGAACTCACAAGATGGCAAAGCTCAGAGCCCTGTTACATGGAGTCAGACTGTGATCAGCTCACACCCAGGGGGAGCAACACCCCTCCCTTGGTCTCTATGCCAGAGCTCCTATCAGCTCAGTGTCCTTCCTGCAAGAGTCGGCTGCTGAGAGGGTTGCGATGTGGTAAATGAAGGCAGAGGAGGATTGTTCCTCATGGGTTTTCTTTGTATTGCTCTGTGATCCTGCTGGAGGAAGCTGAAGCATCATTTGAGTTTGTTTCAGTGGCTTGGGTTGGGCTCAGGTGGTGACCCTGAGTACAGGGGTTCTTGCACTCTCTGCTCTTAGCCCCTCAGGGAGTGGACAATGGAGGAGCTTCAGAAATTGGACAGAAAGTAGCCTAATGAAGTGTAGCATAAGTGAGAAGAAACGCAACAGTCTAGTGGTTTGGATTTGGCACTTTCACTGCTATGGCCTGGATTCAGTTCTTAGTCAGGGAAGTGACTTCACGTCAGAAAACCTTCAATTATTTTTCACTTCCAATTTAAACAAATCCATTGTTTTTCCTGGTTCCCCCATCTTCTACATGATGTTGGGAAGGGCTTTGGAGACCATATAAAAATCAAAGCTTCCCACTGACTAGTAACAGAATATGGGCATGTTTCTCGTGTGCACCTGGAAGTCCAGGCTGCATGCCCTTTTACACAAATAGACGTGGAAATTATTTTTTCCCCTTGCTAGCTAGCCTAACCAACATTATAATAACAATAATAGACATTCAGGTTGACCCAAGATGAATATTTTTTTCCCAATTTTCTTGCTGAAGCAAAACCAAAAAATCATTTTGGGTTAACCAAAATATTTCAGCAAATGAAATATTCAGCCAAAAACTTTCATCCCACTCTTTGGAAGTAACTAGCCCAGAGAAACTGATCATTAGCCTCTTCCATTCCTGAGGTCTAGCTGCTGAAGTGTTCTAAGCATGGACAATGGGCCTTTCACCTGTTGCCCACTGGTTACTACCTTGCTCAGGTAGCTACTGATGAAAGGAAATGTGGTTTAGTGGCAGACCTACTTCTATCCCTCTGCCTAACTAGGGGTGTTTGCTACATTGCAGGTAAAAATACAATAAATGCATTTTGTTGGTATCTAAACCTGAGATCAAGATGAAACATTGTGATTGTAAGTCAATGAGAAAATCTCTGCTGAGTTCTACAGAAGGAAGGTTTTCTCATCAAGCTCTCACACAAAATAAAAGTTCTAAAGGTTCTTAGAGCTTCCAGACACAGAGGCCAGAGCTTTCACACTCACCCCTAGAGACAGATTTTCAGAAGAACTCAGCTGCCATTTGGGCAACAAAAATGTTGGCCAGATTTTCAGAAAGGCTGAACACACTGAGGGCTGAGCTATTTTGAAAACAAAAGTTGGTAGCAGTTTTTAACTCAATCATTAGAAATGCTGCAAGAGCCCTTCCAATTTGCCCAATTTGTCTCACAAGGAGACAAAACACAATCAAATCTCCCAACCAACAAAGCTCACATCTACTCCCCTTTTCCATGGATATTTGCCTGACAGCTCCCAGGGACCCATTCAACAAGACAGGAAATCCAAATTCAGTAAAGTCAAGGGAAAGTTTTTCACTGCAGGTTTCACTGACTGGGAAGGGTCAGACAGAAAAGTTTGGTCATTTAATGCCTGACTACTAGGCTCTCTCTTATTCCATTCCTGTCTCTGACATTTCCTTTTTCTCAGGCACAGGGAGTGACCTATGTCTGGATTCTCTCTGTCTCCCATCAGGTGTTGGGATGGTGAGTGAGAACGAAGAGGAGAATCCCCAGCAGGAAGATGCTGAGCAAGTAGAACCACATGGGACATTATCAGGAAGACCCAAAAGGAATGTTTCCGGGAGTTGTGCACTGTCAGAAAAAGCAAAAGCCTGTGAGACTCAGCAGAGGCCAGAGGAAAACTTAAGTAGCCTCTCAGACCTTCTAACACACGAGAGAATCAACTTGGAAGAGACACGCCACACATGCCATGAATGTGGGAAAACCTTCAATGGGAGTTCAGACCTTTTCACACATCAGGGAATCCACAGAGGAGAGAGACCCTACATGTGCTCCGAGTGCGGGAAAAGCTTCAGTCGGCGCTCACACCTTACCTCACATCAGGTAATCCACACAGGTGAGAAACCTTATGGATGCGCTGAGTGCGGGAAATGCTTCTATCGGAGTTCCTACCTTATTACACATAGGAGAATCCACACAGGTGAGAAACCTTATGGATGCGCTGAGTGCGGGTAATGCTTCAGCTGGCGCTCACATCTTATCAGACATCAGAGAATCCACACAGGCAAGATGCCCTGCACATGCTCTGAGTGCGGGAAAAGCTTTAATTGGCACTCACAGCTTATCACACATCGTAGAATCCACACAGGAGAGAAACCCTACATGTGCTCTGAGTGCGGGAAACACTTCAGTCGGGGCTCAAGCCTTATCACACATTTGAGAATCCACACAGGAGAGACGCCCTACACATGCTCCGAGTGCGGGAAAAGCTTCAATCAGAGCTCTAGCCTGAGCAGACATCAGAGAATCCACACAGGAGAGAGACCCTACACATGCTCCAAGTGTGGGAAAACCTTCATTGAGCGCTCAGACCTTGTCAGACATCGCAGAATCCACAGT
Source organism: Cuora mccordi (assembly GCA_003846335.1). Classification (NCBI taxonomy): domain Eukaryota; kingdom Metazoa; phylum Chordata; order Testudines; family Geoemydidae; genus Cuora; species Cuora mccordi. Next base: position 13,331 of record RQSS01106718.1, read on the forward strand.
GGAGAGAGACCCTACACATGCTCTGCGTTTGGGAAAAGCTTCAATCAGAGGTCATTCCCTATTAGACATCAGAAAATCCAAATGGGAGAGAACTGTAAGAAATGCCTTGATTAGGGCTGACCAAAGATTTGTTTTTTTTTAAAAATCACATTTGCTAATTCCAATATAGTGATCTTTGCACCATCTTCACCGTGGTCTCTCAGCTCCCCCAGATGAGTTGCCTGCTTCTGCCTTTTGCAGCTCACCCTTCTTTGGGGTCAGTCCTGTGATCTTTTCTATCAACTCCTTTCCTTTTGACTCGTAGGAGCGTGTGTCCCTCCAGCCAGGAATGTTCATCAGCTCCAGGTAGGGGAGAGGTTTGATTCCCAACAAGCAACACTGAGGCAAAAGCTACCTGTGCCTTCCATCCACTAGGGCTGCACATGGCGTTGGCTGCTCAAATTAGTGATCTTGGTGTAAAAAGACAGTTATAATTGTAGAGTGGATGCAGCCCAGGGGCAGTGGTTGGCATTAGCTTTCCCCTTGACCTGACCTAAACTCCATCACTTTTCCTAGTCTAAACAAACCCTGAGCATCACGGTTATACTGTTCCCCCATTTCACAGCAATTGTTAGCTATCGAGTTCCCCCTTTGGGAACAAATTGTTTCATTCCAAGTTGCTCTGATGTTGCTTCAAGTTGTGCTGGGGAGCAGATATTTTTCCTACCATTTTCCTCACTTAAAATATATTGAACTATAACAAAGAGCAGCAACAGGGCAGGGATAGGGGAAAATGTCATTTCACCCTCTGTAACAACAGAAGAAGATAGGGTAAGTCAGAGGGATTCCGTTATTTCCCGTCACCATCCCAGTCCCTCTGTTGTTCAGTTCGTTAGGTCAGTATTTTTTCTAACGGTCTGGGAAGAGGATTCCCTAGTAAATGACTTTTAACTAAGCACGATACCCCTGCATTGGGCTCCCAAAGCAGTTGTGGCCCAGGCCCTGCAGGAGGTCGCTCCTGAAGAGATCTCCTTCCTAATCAGGTGCATGTTGCCTTTTATTTGGGAAATGCAATTCCTATCTAGGTAGAGATGGGACAATGGAAGTGACATTTCGGTTCAGCTCACCCCTGGGAGATGCTGCAAATATGTAGAAAATGAAATCCGTGTTGAATGTGACATAGCTGCAGAAAGAGACCTATTTTCCATAGATACCTGACATTTGGTGTTTTACAGGGATTCTAAACCGCACCTGAATTTAGTCCCTAATTTAAATCTGTGCCACCAGATTAAAGAAATAAAAGGGCATATTTGGGTGAGTTGTACCTCACTATCGCTACTGATCTGTTGTGTGGTTGGTGAAGAATTCTACACCAGAGACGCGTAAAATTACTCCAAATAAGGTCAAAGATTTGATAAGAACTCAGGTAGAAATTGCAGGTAGTGGTGGTTGATTTTTACTCCAGAGATGGAAGCTATGGTGACCTGTGGCCCTGGTAAACTATTTTTAGAACCCTGCTCCCTTGTTACGTGGCATTGATCACACTCCTAAAGGATACCATGATTAAATTGGGAACAACTGTCTTTTACCATTTGGATCCAAAGCGCAGAGAGAAACAACTGATTCCTTCAGAGCCATTCCATGCCTATGGGCCCCAATCTGGCTGTCTTGTTGGACAAGAAGCACTTCCGTGCTGGGCAAACAATGGTAGCCAGTGAGGGAATGTATCAGATTCGAAGTTCAAACTGCTGGATACTTGAATGCTGAGTCCAGAGTCTCTGGTTTAGTCCAGGCCTGCACAACTCATAAAGAGGCGAGGGCAATATTACTCCAAAGAAAACAGCTGAGGGTTGAAACCCTACCGGTCCCACTGACCCCCCCCCCCCACCCAGTGCCGCCAAAATACCCCCCCAATGCCACCCAGCCTTCCCAAAACACAACCCTCCAGCACCACCCAGCCTGTGAAAACACCCCGCCCCAGCACCGCCCGCCCAATGGAAACAAACCCTCCTTCCCCAGCACTGCCTTGCCAAAACAGTGGTATTGAACCTTGGCAATATGTTATAGCGGGCCCCTAAGGTAGTATAATTAAGGTAAAAGAAAAATATCTTTTTGCTAGAAGTAGAATAAGATCTTCCCCCCATGTTGTAATCAGTTGCCCTGTTGAATGAATGAATGAGGTGTGACTGAGGAAGGTGTAGAAGGTCAGCCACTGACTCACCATTCACCTTCTCAGCCCCCTCACCCCCCGCTCACCTCCTCAACCCCCACTCCACTGCCTGCTCACCTCAGCCCCCCACGGCTCACCTGCCAGACCGCCCGCTGCCTCAGCTCTCCTCCCCCACCGCCGGCTCACCCGCCCCCCCAACCCACTGCCTGCCTGCTCACCTACTCAGCCCCCCACAGCTCACCTGCCAGACCGCCCGCTGCCTCAGCTCTCCTTCCCCACTGCCAGCTCACCTGACCCCCCACCAATGCCCTCCCGCTCACCTCCTCAGACCCCCACTCCCCTGCTCCCCCGCTCACCTCAGCTCCCCCCTCCCCGGCTCGCATACTCACCCCCTGCCACTGCCCTTCCACTCTCCTCCTCAGCCTCCCACTCCCCCGGGCAGTGATGAGCTGCCAAAATCTTAATAACCGGTTCCCTCCTCACCCCACACGGGGGTCATGGCCCCCCCCTGCCCCCCGGGACTCCTGCCTAATCCAACACCCGCATTCCTTGATGCCTACCCCATCGACCCTTCCCTGTCCCCTGACTGCCCCCCGTCACCCCATCCAACCCCTCCTCTCATTTCTGATGGTCCCCCTGGGACCCTTGCCCCATCCAACCCCCCCTTCTCCCTGGCCCCTGACCGCCCCTGGAACCCCTGCCCCTGATGGTTCATGCGGGAAGCCTGGGAGGGCTGAGAAGCAAATGGTGGCTCAGGCCCAGGGAGGCGGAGGGTAGGTGGGCGAGCTGGTGTGGGGAGCGGTTCCCCTGTGCGCCCCCCTGGTTACCTGCTGCAGTGTGGGTGGCCCCCCTGCCCCAGCTCACCTTGTCTCTGTCTCCACCTTGCTGGACCTGAGCACGAAGCCGCCACGCCGCTTCTCTTCCCGCCAAGGCTTCCTGCGCAAACAACTGATTTGCGGGAAGCAGAGGGGAGAGGGGAAAGTGGGACGGGGCATTCAGGGGGGAGGTGGAGTGGAGGTGAGCTGGGACCAGCTGCCGGCTCACCTGCCACCCCATCACTGCCTGCCCGCTAGCTGCCTCAGGCCCTCTACCCCGCCACCAGCTCACCTGTCCCCCCGCCACTGCCCACCCGCTCACCTCCTCAGCCCCGCTCCGTCACCCGCTATTGTGTCATACAGGAGACCTGTGATATGCAGGGGGTCAGATTAGATGCTCTAATGGTCTTTTCTGGCCATAAAGTCGACTAATTTCTGAAAAACTGAGTGTAGCATTGGGAGCAGCGTCTGACGTTTTCCTGTCTAGCCGGCTTGCTTCCTAGAATGAACACTCCTTGAGTGGGGTGATCCACAGGGAGTAGCTCAAACCTTCAAAGTGCCTGGGCAGGGGCAGGACATTAGCACAGCAAGGGAGGGGTGTGGCAGTGACATCACAAAGGTCTTTTGCAGGACCTCAGACTATTGGTCAAAGGTGGTGGGGAGGTGGTGACCTCACAGAGAGATGCTGACAGCCAGGCAGGACAGGGGTGAGGGGCCAGGGAAATCTCAGAGACCCCTGTGGCTTTGCTTCAGCAAGTCTCCTTCTCCAGGTCTCTCTTTGAGGACTGAGGGAGTATTTGGATTCACATATATGAGTGCCAGGAGGAACCTCTTTCGAGTTTTCTCCTTCCCTTTACCTGATTTTACTAGAGACCAGCTGTCCCTGTTTAGAAGGTAAGAGCCTCCTCGAAGTTTGAAACCTGTTCAATCTGATCCATCTGGTGACGAAGTCTAAGCATGGAAAACACGAGCTTAAGGAGGCAGAATTTTATTCCGCACCTGGGATTGTGTCCCCTAGAATTACTGGAGACATTAGGGTTTGTCCTTTGTGTTTCACCTTTTCCTCCATCCCTTCCTCCTTTCTCTTCTCTTGCTTCTTTTGTCTTTCACCTGTTTCCCTCCCAACACCAAGAGCGGGGTGTGTGTATGTGTTGCAGGGGAGTGTTTGGCAGCTCCCACTGTGGGAGGTCCACCCAAAAATGTGGGGCTGAAATAGTGCTCGGGCAGTGATTCCCCCCAGTGATCTGGGCCATCCTTTGGGCTCCCTGGTGAGAACCCTCAGCCTCCCGTTGTCAGTCTCTACTCTGATTGCCTGAGCAGGGGGTTATTGACAGGGAGGAGACTCAGGTCCTTGTTGTTCTCTTTTAAGACCAAGGAAATAAGTCAGAACCAGTCATATGTTTGATTAATTTTGCTGCTTCTCTGCATTAATGTTCTCTGAGCAGTTGATGATTCTCTCTAACATTGCAGTTCTCCTCAAATACTTGCTGAATAATTACTGTGCACTGTTGTTGGTCTGGAGCTCATCTGAGAGCACTTTATTCAGGTCATTCAATGGATGAAATTCAAGATCCGATGGTTAGTTTGAAAATCAGGGCTCTTGGGTCCTATTCCCAACTCTGGCACTGACTGGCTGTGTGACCTAAGACAAGTCAATTCTCCTTTCTCAGCCTTAGCTTCTCCCTCTTTCCAGTAGGGATAATAATGATCCACTCCTACCTACCTCATGGAATGTGGAGGCAGGGCTGGCTCTAGGTTTTTTGCCTCCCCAAGCAAAAAATATTTTGTCTGCCCTCCTATTTCCCTGCTGCCCGAGCCCTGGGTTCTCCCCTCCCCATACCTGAACCCCCTGCCTCCCCAGCCCTGGGCCTCCCACCACTCGCACACCTCCTGCTGCAACAGCCCTGGGCTCTACCCCCTGACCCTCACTCTCCTGCCAAGCCAGCCCTGGGCTCTCCCCCACACACACCCTGTGCTGCCCCAGCTCTCGACTCTTCCCTTTCCCCCTACCAGTGCTCCCCCACCCACACACCCCCTGCTTCCCCAGCCCTGGGCTCCTCCCCCACCTGCACCCTCCTTCCTCCCCAGCCCTGGGTCACTGGTAACTTGATCCCAGTTTAGCAGAAGAGAAAAAAGAGAGGATTGAATGTGTAACAGGGAGTTTGGTAAATCTTGGTTATTTTAGTTTTGCAACAGGCTCCTGTCCACCTCCAGTAGAGTTTTCAGTCCCAATGGCAACTTACTTACCAAATATAATACAGTCTAGTCCATGCCTCCCAAGTGGACATGGTTCTTGTTCTTCTGCACATTGTAGCCCATGGAGGCCAAGGACCTGAAAATTTGTCTTCATGTGCCTTTGTTTAGTTGATGAAAACACAAACTAGACACTTAGAGGATTGGAACTGATTTCATCGGAGGGACATGTTTGCTAGGTTTTTATGCATTTGCACAGGACCATGTTGAGTGTTTCTGTTCATTCCAGGAATCCCTATTCAGTGGAGCTCCTGAACATAATGGAAATGCAATTGTTTTTGTTGAAGGACCAGGCTCTCAAGGGAGCACTTGGATTTGAACTAAGGACTACTTGATCTGCAGTCAAACACTCTACCACCAACCTATACCCCCTGACACTTACATTGGCAAGTCAGTGATCTTAAGGATCTTGAAACCTGAGAGTGGCGTTCATTTCTTCCACACCAGTACTGCTGTCTGTGGATCCCAGAGCTATGGGGGTGAGTGGGAAAGGTCCACAACTAGCTTGTCAGTATCAACAAAGGAGCAGCCGACATCAGGACCAATGAGACGTGTTGGTGGCCCATTAGGAAGAATCCACTCTCCCAGAGACTTCTCGGTGAGGGCACGGTACACAATGGGGGCTACCTACCCGCCACGTCCCAGCAAGGGTCTTTCTAGTCCCACTTCAGTGTTACCCAATTTCTAATCAGTCTTTGCCCCAGATTCTCTCTCTGAGCGGCACCAGCACATGCCTGGGCCCCCTGCTAGTGTTAAATCTGCTTTGAGCTGGGACCCAGCTTGGCAAAGAGCCTGCAGCCCCCTCTGTGCTGGGGAGTGAGAGCAGCCCTGGTCCTGGGCAGGGCAGCCCTGAGGGAATGAACCCAATGTGCCCGTGAGGCCCTGATCCAGAACCTCTGCCAGGCAGCTCGTGCTGCTCAGGCGTCTCTAGTCTCCAGCGAGGATTCAAAGCTTCTCTGCTCCAGGGGAACCCCTGGGAGAGGGAGGGAGGCAGGGCTCCTGCAGGATTAATCTTCCTGCCGGCAGAGCTCCGGTCCCCTCCTCATGGGCACAGGGCGTTGCACACGGCACCTAGCACATGCACACACCCCTTTGTGAGGAGAATCAGCTCTGGGATATTGGGGTCAAACCCTTCCCACCTCGTCCCTGCAAACCTTCTCCTGGCTTCAGTGAGGGAATGGGGGCGTGAGGGGCTAGTGCGGTAACACCAGCAGCATGGCTGTGGGGCTCGGCCGGTGGCTGGGGCCAGTCGCCTGAGCATGAACCCAGCCGACCCCAGGAGATGGACCCGGGTCACCAGCCCAACCCACCATGTGGCTGCTGCCGCTGCCCCGTTAGTGCGTGAGCTCCCGCAGACCATGCTGGGGAGAGCCCCCAGCTGCAGGGGAGATGCCCCTGAGTGCCTGGCAGGGCCCAGCTCCTGGCTGACCTACACTGCTGGGGATCAGGGGGCTGGGTGACGGGGGCGTTGGCTCTGGGGTGGGAATGTCACTTCCCCCCCTGCCAAGCCAACAGGATCACAGCAAACGAAACCAGCTTGGCCAGCAGGGGAAGAGTTCAGTCCAGGGCCTGGTGCATTCTGGGAGCAGGGGCGGTGCAGAGAAAGGGCAGATATGGGGCAGCTCTGAACACTCCGCGCAGAACTGCCTGTCCTGTCCCGCAGCCCCTGTTACAGGGGGCTTTTAGCCAAAGTTTTAATCAGGCCAATAAATTGAAACAAACCTCTATTAAATCATTGCTCAGCCCGAGTCCTTCACCCACATTCCTTAGGGCATTGGGTGTTTCATTTCCTGCCTCAATTTCACACAGAGACACAATTTCCTTTGCACAGATCTGTGAACAGCAAAACCTCTCTGTGTCTCTGGTCTGAGCCAGGGCATTCGATGCCAGTGAACCCTTCTCTCCTGCAATGGCGATGGTCAGACAGAGGGGACGTGGCACCTGCATCCCTGCCAGGGAGATATTGGCTCGGCTCTTTCTTTCTGCTGCTGTTGTTAATCCATGAAACATCAAGGGTGGAATGCAATGCTGAGTTCATGCACCAGCCCCCTGAAAAAATTTCAGTGCCCCAGAGAAATCCTGCCGCCTGCTATTGGAACGATGTGCTGGTGATTTGAATGGGAAAGGGACTGTCTGAATTGTCAGAGTGGGGAATTAACAACAATCTACAGCAATGTCATTAACACAAACACAGTCTCATCCTGCTCCAGCCGGAAGGGAAATGGGCAGGAATTCTCGCTGTTCAGCCAAGGACACACTTATACTGATGCGCAGCCGTGAGTGTGCTGGGGAAGCTGGTCTGGGCAAACAATTTGAAGTGACAATTCAGTGAGAACAGAATCATCATGTAATGACACAGCTGTATAGCAAGTAGTTGTGGCTGAGTGGTTAAGGTGAGAGGCTAGCAATCCTTTGGGGTCTCCTGCACACGTTCCAATCCTGCCAACTACACAAGCACTGAACTGTTGTTTTTATTACGGTACTCTTAGTGCCTGAGCATCCAGAGTGCAAACTGGAACCAGATCTAGTTTCACTCTGTCTACACTTAAAATGCTGCTGTGGCACTGCTATAGCACTCTGGAATAGACAATGAGTGGAGAGGTTTTCCCATCCCTGTAATAGCTACATTGACAGAACAATTCTTCCTTTTATTTAGCACTATCTAACCAAGGCTTAGGTCACCTTAACTCTATGGGTTTGGGGTGGGTTTTTTTCACACACTGAGAGACGTCGCTCTGCCAGTTAAGTGCTCAGCGTACACCAGCCCTTAGATCCCTCTTGGTATGTCAATGCAGGCACTGACCTGTGAGTGGAAAACATCAGCTCACAAACACACAGACTGAATTCCCCACATTTAATCTCGCTGCACTTTCCTGAAAGTCACAAAATTCAATTCATTCTTGCTAGGACAGAGAAAAAATAAGTGACACTAAGTTTTTGGCTTGGTTAAATAAAATTGAGTGTTTAATTAATATAGTAAAAATCTGTACTGATTCCTCTAACTAACACCACAGCGTGAAATAGGAACAGAGACAAATCTTGTCAGTGACGACTAATTTCACAAATGATCTTCCCATTATTAATTTCCACGCTGCCCCCATTGGAGGTCTGGGCATCTCCAGTGTCATTGCTCTGTGTTCACCTTCCCCTTAGAATTGTTCTCGGACATTCGCCTTCCTCTGCAGCATGGGGCATGGGTCACTTGCTAGAGGATTCCCTGCACCTTGAGGTCTTTAAGCCACGATTTGAGGACTTCAATAACTCAGACATAGGTTAGGGGTTTGTTCCAGGAGTGAGTGGGTGAGATTCTGTGGCCTGCATTGTGCAGGAGGTCAGACTAGATGATCATAATGGTCCCTTCTGACCTTAATTCTATGAATCTATGAATCTAGTCCCAAATTTAGAAAATTGTGCAGGCCAGAATGTGAATAGTGACCCCGTCTCCTTCCTGCACCTGCTCTACATTGCTCCACAGCAGCTTCTCCACCTGCAGAGTCACCCCAGCCCCGCAGTGCTGCCGCCCAGGGTTCAGCAGGGGCCCCTGGCAAGGACAGTGAGTGCAGCTAACAGCCTGGTGTGCCTGGCCGTGAGGCAGCTGTAAAAAAGCAACACTCCCCCCAGAAGTACAGAGACTGAATTCCCCAACTATAACATCATGACCCCCTGTAGAAAGCCACACGTGTCAGTTATATTTTCACAGGGAGATGCAAAAATCAGGTGACACCAATTTTTAAGTTGAGTAAATAAAGTTGAGGAGATAGTTATTAACCTCACAAAAATATACTAAAGATCCCTCAACATACACCTGAAGGTGAAATATGAACAGAGACAAACCTTGTCAGCAAAGGCTCATTTCCCAAACAATCCTCAAAATGTTACTAATTCCCACCCCTCCTCCACAGGAGCTCTGTGCAGTGTAACTGTTCTGCAGGCAGCTTCCCATTAAATGCTGTTGTGGGACATTCCCAGACCTGAAATGTACCAACAACAGAATTTGAAGAACAAACCTGGCTCCCCACAGCAGGCGGGATTTGAGTGTTTTGTCTCTGTCACTTAGTCTTTGTCAATAGTACAGGACTCCAGGCTCTGCTTGAGGGATCCTGGCACAGGGGCTGGGAGGGAAAAAGGACTGTAGATTCTGACCTGTGCTCTGGAAAGGAGGTAATAAGTGAAGGGGACATTTCCGACTCCTCCCCTACGCTGGAATTCTACATTCCACAGGGCCAAATGAGGGGGTGGTCCCATTTGGCTAATGAAAACCAGTGCTCCAGGTGAGGTTTGAACTCACAACCTCAGCATAGCTCTTCTCAGCACTGCCCTATAAGTACTGTGCACTAACCAATTGCGCCACCGGAGCACCTGCTAGTTATAATTCTCTGAGACCCCCTAGGTTGATAAAGGCGAGGAGTGACCCCAAAACTGAGCTGAGAGCAGGTAGCGACAAGTGGTGTACTTGGTGGGGTGGATTCGTCTTAAGGGTTCCAGGCACCATTTCATCCTTTTGTTCTTCCCTGTGTAATAACAGAGCTGGTTAAGACTCAATGGAGAGTCTTGCTGCAGACCAACAGATCTGAAATCACTGATAACCAGCTCTAAGCATTACTCCTGCTTTGGGACAGTGTCTCTCATGCAAGAAACTGCCCAGTCTGCGCTAGCAGTGAGGCTCCCTCACTAACAGCTGAAATCAGGGAGAGCTGTGTGAAGTGCAGGGCCCCAGGGGTGCCTGAACAGGGGGGAACAACACCCCAGGACTTTTAAAAATGGGAGGACTCTGCCTTGCCACTTTGTAATGACCGTAAGGGCGGGTAAGGGTGGGGAGGGGACGGAGAGCAGTGAGCGGGAAGTGGGGTCTAGGGGGAAGAGGCAGCGTAGGAAGGGGGCCTTGGGGAGAAGGGAGGGCAGGAGCGTGGCGTTGAGTGGAAGGGGTGGGGCTACTGTTCGGGCTCTGGTGGCCGCTCCTTTTAGGGATCCTGTTCCGATCCTGGTGGGACCACAAGACGTCCCAGAGCAGATAGGGTGGCCAGCAGAGCAGTGACAGGGTGGAACGGCAAGTGACTGGCAATATGGCCAGACAGCGGAGGGAGAAAGGGGCTTTCCCCCCAGGAGGTGAGAGATGAACTCTGGGTTTTCACTGACCCAGGACAGCAGCTGTGGGTGAGGTGCAGTGAAGGGAGCGGCACATCCAAAGAGCTTCTGGTGTCTGAATTTAGGAGCCTGAGGCAAAAGGCCACTGCCCAGCGCACTGTGGGGCGGGTGTTTTGCTCATAGTGTTGTGTTATGACTGTGGTGTTTTCCCAAGTTAATACAAGGTGATTTTCCTCTTTTTTCTTAAAGTTTCTTTTCTACACTCAGTGCGTGTGAGTGGGGAAAGTATCGCCTCTTAGAGGCACCCAGTGGCCAGGGTTAGTTTCCCCAGGTTACTGGGTGGGGGCTTAAGCAAAGTGTGTGTTGTATTGTTGAAGAGGAGCCCCAAGCACCCAAAGAGGGAATTGTAACTTCAACCTTCAGAGTAACAGCCAGAGGTGCTGCCAGCTGAGCTAGCCAGACCGCCTAAATGTATTAACCCCTTTCACCGCAAGAGCAAACACCGGGTACTTCTGTGCTTCTCAGCAGCTGGGAAAAAGTCTCTTGGGGGAAATATCTCCTGCCCCACCGCCAAAAGGAGCCCCTTGAGTGGGAACAGTCAAAGGCCCCACCTGCTTTCCAACCACCTTGTGATGCTGGCCGCAGAACGAATGCTGGTCTGTGGGTGGCCTTCAGTGGGGGTTCGGCATGGCAGGGAGCAGGGAGCAGGCTGGCCGGGTGTCTCTGTGGCTGTCTGCTGGCCACGCATAGGCATGGTTCTCCCCTCCTCTTGCCCTGACAGTCTTGAATGCTGCCCATTACACCATGAAACCTGCTGCTCTTTCATTTTCTAGACCCCTGTGACTCTCAACTGGCTGGTTTGCACTCTGCACTTATTGCTTCCCACCAGCGGCTTCCTCTCGCAGGACTCTCTCTCCTCCTCCAGCAACTATAGTCCTGCACTACCGGATCCGTGGGTCCTGCCCTGAGACCCCACATCCCCCTGCTTTGTCTCCATTCCCTGCAGGCTGCAAAAATGTCAGCGGAGGCTGCTCCTCCCTTCACTTGGTGCTTCCGCTCATATCGGCCAGCTGCAGCCTCATCTCCTGGAACTCGGCCAGCTGTCGCTTGATCCGATCATACAGTCACACGCTGACTGGCTCCCCAGCCTGGATGCTCTTGTGGAAATCCCACAGGCGATGATGCAGGACTTGGAACCACTGGTTTCTTTAATGTTGTGGTGTTTGCCCGACTGCCGGAACAAAGCCACCAACTCCTCCCTGACTGACTCCCACCAATCCCCCTGGTTGCCACAGAACTCTCTGATGCTTTCCCGTTCTGCCAACACCGCCAGGCCTCACCGTCCTGCCCCTTTATCTTGCAAGCTCTGGATGTTCAGCTTCCAATATCCTCTGCCCTGGGTCAGGGAATTGCCCACATTGAGCACACAGTGAGAGCTGTGTGATCCGAACAGTCCATTGGCTCCACCCTGCACTGGGCTATCGACGTACTCTCCTTCACGGAAATCCGGTCAATGCGACTCCTGGCCTGTCCCCGCAGAAAGGTGTATCCCCTCTGCGGCTGGTGTGAGCTCGGGTCAGAGGAATAGGAGGCTACCGCCCGCCCTCTACTGGTTCCACTGTAGAGAAACACGTCCTCTAAGCCAACCTCGCTACAGACCTGCACCAGGTAGTGCTCATCATAGAAGAGTTTCCTCTGACGGTCGGGAAGACAGGACCAGCAGTCCTCAGGCCGGCTGCAACAATTGAAATCCCTCCCCCGCCCCGACACCAAAAACCATACAGTCTAGAGGAAGGGAGCCAGTTCCTTCATAGAACTTTCCTTTTACACCTTAACTGGGGACCATACACACACTAATATAGCCATAACCAGTGCTGCAGAGCACAAAGCCCACCCGTAATGCTCTCCCTGGTGGGCACTCCAGTGCTTTCTGTACTCGCACCATGAATGCGAAGAACAAGACTCCAACCCCATCATTCTTCATTGGCCTGGAGGGCCAGAGCGATGGGCCCTTCCACCAATCATCCTCTGCCCATCAAGCTACCCTAGTAGTTGTTAATGTGCATTTCCTGAACACCCACCCTGTCCAAGTCAATGAACACCAAGCATCTCCTCCTGGGTCCCCAAATCCCTTCCACCTAGCCACTTTCACAGATGCCCCTTCCAGGGTACTGCCCTCGCTCAGCTGCACAGAGGAGTTTTCATCCCCTGTTCCTGCCTAGCACCATTCCTGAGAGCCATCCTGCTTCACTCTCTTCCTGCTATATTGGGTCCACCAATAACTCACGTAGGAGAGACAGCTCCCATCCCTCATTGTTAAGGGTCAGGCCAGCCAACTAGGGGCAGAAGCCCACAGTTTTTTCCCCCCTATTGCAGGGCCCAAGCTCAGGGACTCACCTTGGGTGCAGGGACCCCTGTGCTGCCAGAAGGCAAGCCACCACTGCACAAAGAGGGACGAAAGGGCCTGCCAAAGCCTGGGATTGAACCAGGAACCTTTAGATCTTCAGTCTAACACTCTCCCAACTGAGCTACTTTGGCAGTTGTGTGGGAGTATTTTGGTCTGTTGCTTCTCTGTTCGGGATGTTTTTGCAGCAGTTGCACACAAAAAGGACGTCATTGTGAGGTGCCCATGAAGACAAGACTCACTTTTGCCTGCCTTGCTCAGCTTGACTTGCTGCCTCACCCCGTTCCTGCCCTAGTGCCCGGGTTGACCTGGTGGTGGAAGGGGACTGGGGGCCAGTGGCGCGGGGAGGAAGTTGAGCTGGACCCTGAGCTAGACTAGACCCTGGCGGTGAGAGTCTGGCCACCCCCTGCCATCCCACCCTGTTGTCCTGGCTTCCCCCACTGGGCGTCATTTCGGGAGGGAAATGGGGCTTCTGCCTCCCCTCCCCGATTTTCACACTGCAGAGTGCGAACAGGAAAACAAATGGCTGCCCCCCACCCCCACCGGAGGAACCCGGCGCCCTTAGCTGTGGGGAGTAAGAAGTGGCTGTTGGCTGACAGGGCCTGTCCCTGAGGAGCTGGAACAGCAGCTGCCGCCTCCCCCTCGGCTCCAGGCTGTGGGAAATGCTCATTGCCTGGCTTCATGGGCGGATGCTGCTCCGTGCTATGGAGAGCGTATGTATTGCTCTGTCAATCCCCCGTCTTCACTGAGCCAGTCTGGTAAAGTCCCAAGTGCCCCCTCCGGCCTGGCAGCTGAGAGTCTGTGCAGACATCGGCCCCCCTGCCAGCCCCACAGGCAGCAGCAGCGCCAGCCCCCCAGCAGCACAGGGGCACTCAATGCACTTCCTGTGCGGAAATGGCTCCTTGGCGTCCAGCTGCTAGAGTGAGAGCCAGGAGAGAGCAGTGTCTGGCTCAGCTTGGGGGAGAGAAGAGACCTGGTGAGTGCGAATCTCCCTCAGTCTCCCCCGCAATGCTGGTCAGTTGTATTGTCACTGTGATAGTCAGTGCTTCCCTTCAGGGCCGGCCCGGAACAACTCCCCCGCTTTCCTCCCCAGGCCCTGTCCCCACTCCACCCCTTCCCCCAAGCCACCACCCCTGTCCCCTCCTGCCCCATTCCTCTCCCTCCCCCACCTCTTCCTCTCCCTGCTCCTCCACATTGCGTCTCCAGCACCTCCTGCACCCCACTGAACATCTGAAAACTTTTTTTTTCTGTTGGTTCTGCAGCCCCGTAGCTCCCATGGAGTCGCTGACTCAGCTCCTTTCACACGCTAGAGAGAGGAGCAGAACCAAGGTTATGGCTGATCTATGGGGCACCAGGTGAGTGGCAGAGGCTTCAGGCGCTGAGAGTTTGCCTGACCCCTCAGGGACACAGTGTGAGGGGGTGTCCCAGGGATCTCTATGAAAGGAGCAGAACAGGATTTACTTGGGGTGGGGAGAGAATTGAGAGTGTCTCAGGGGGTTGCACAGAGGTATTGCCCAGGTGAGAGACTGGCTAAAACACAAGCCTCGCTGTGAGCAGGATTCAAACCTGCACAGGGGAACCCTATTGGATTTTAACTCCAATGCCTTAACCACTCGGCCATCACAGCTGTGAACACAAAACTGCCCCAATGCCAGAGAAATTGGTAAAGAATCCCAATGCCCAGGCGTGAAGTCATCTGAACTACAGAATTCCCACCGCAAACCTGGCTCCCAAAGCACAGGGGGGATTGGGGGTTTGTTCTCTTTGCTTAGCCATGTGCAGTCGCACAGAGAGCGCGTTTAAAAGTCTCCCCTCCCACAGAGCGGGAAGGGGAAATGATTCTCAACTTGAAGCCTGATGTAGGGTGACCAGACGTCCCGATTTTATCACGACTGTCCCAATATTTGCTTGTTTGTCCCACGTCCCGACCGATGTTTGGTCGGGACACTGGACAAACAAACAATTTTGCCCTCTGCTCCGGCACACAGGCAGAGCCCGGAGGGACACTCACCCCCGCCCCCAACTCTGGCCCCTCCTTCCCCCATTGGATCCCTCCCCAAATCCCCGCCCTGGCCTTGCCTCTTCCCCAAGCAGGCGGCATTCCTCCTCCCTCCCAGGTTTGCACACGGGCCATGGCCATGGCCGGGAGTGCAGCACAGAGGCTGCTCCAGCCCTGGAGCCTGCGGGGCAGCGCAGTGGGGCTGGGGGCAGTGCGGAGCGGGCAGGACCCATGTGGGCGGGGGGCGGAGACACACGTGGGGTGGACACGCTCCTGCCGGGAGGGCCCGGGCCTGGCTGCCTGGTTCGCCCCTTGCCCAGGAGCTGCAGGAGGGACCAGGAGCGCGGCTCAGCAGGGGAGGGGGGAGCTGGGGGTGTATTGGGGGTCGGAGCCGAGAGTTGGGTGGAGACGGGGCTGTGCCACTGATGCCTGGGGCAGGAGCGTGTCTGCCCCACATGTGTCTCCGCCCCCCGCCCACATGGGTCCTGCCCACTCCACACTGCCCCCAGCCCCACTGCGCTGCCCCGCAGGCTCCAGGGATGGAGCAGCCTCCATGCTGCACTCCCGGCCATGGCCATGGCCCGTGTGCAAACCTGGGAGGGAGGAGGAATGCCACAGAGCCGCCAGCTTTTTTTTGCTCCGCCCCCTGCGTCCCGATATTTCATCTTTGACATCTGGTCACCCTACCCTGGTGTGAATGAGGATGTCTGGACCAAGGGGCCAGGGACTGGCCTTTGCTAGAGAAACCTCTGTCAAGTGTTAGCCAATTAGGACAAGTCAGCAAATAAGAACAACCTCAGGTCTCAGTAACTGCTGCAGGTAGCAAAGTCCTACAGGGAGCAGTTTCTGGCACTACACCTGTGCAGCTCTGCTCCCTGGCTCTTCTCGGGCTCCTGCTCTCTCCTTAGCTCCGCCCCACTCTGGCCCAGGCAGTTCCAGCTCCCACGGAGGATGGGACCCCCTGGCCTGGTGACTCCCTCATTACACTGCCTGGCCTGTCAGTGCGGCTAACTTGGAGCTTTGGCCTCTCCCCATTGCCCCTGGGGACTGTCAGTCTCAGGGTCCTGATTTCCCATTGGCCCTTCCCCCTTCTATTGGTGCTGGGAACTAGCCAACAAACCCCCCCCCCACACACACACAGACACTAAGTTTTAGTAAAGGGCCAAGAGCCCCCTTACACAAGCCAGCCCCGTGAGGGTCACTGATGTGCAGAGAAGGCAGCGTGAGCTGGTCCCATGGTGTAACAGGCAGCACTCAGGACTCTGACTCCTGCAATCTGAGTTCAAATTTCAGTGGGACCTTGTGTTGGCTTGTGGGAAAGCCCTGGAGCTCCCAGTGCTCAACTTCCCTGTCTCCAGTTGTGCAAGAGCCAGTCTCCCCCCCTCCTGCTGGGTGACTCACACCTCCTAGAGCCAGGTCTTTGGCTGGGATGGCCACAATGGGTTGGGGCTCTAGAACGTGTTACCCTGGTGGTTGGGATTCTTGCTGCTTCACCTGATGCCCACAAGTTTGGCCCTTGTGCTTCCTGCCACACTTTTCCTGGGGCCCACATGGTGCTTGAAGAAAGGAGGGTCAGGGCCGGGATTGATAGTCAGGGCTTGGCAGGAGGGAGGAAGATTCCCAGGCTGGAGCTCCACACACCTTCCCTCCTCCTCTGGGCACCTAGAGCAGAGGCGGCCCAGCTCTGTCTGCTGGACACCTCGGCAGAGTAGGTGAGTTCATGTAAATACAGTCTGGTCCCAAAGCCTCCCCCGACCCTGGCTCATCACGAGCTGTCAGGGGAGAGCTCATCCACACCTTGCTTCCAAATCATCACTTGAAATTCTGAGGTTGGCCAACACTGCCGAAGCCAATGCACCGACATTGTCAGCAAACACAACAGCTGGGTGAGGAAACCAGTCTTTGTCTAGACTTTTCAAACCTATTTTACTTTCTCAGGTACAAGTATTTTTCATATCTTGTATCTGCTTTTAAAGTGTGTATTAACGTTGCAATTTCCATTCAAATTTGCAACCAGTGACAACATTGGCAGCGCTGCATGTAACTACCTGACCACTGGGGAGCGTTGGGGAAATTCGGGGGAGGGGGTGCACAGCCCCCTGGCTGGGGGGCGTATAGAGAATACCCGGTTTCACTGAATTGAGTCTCCTACTGCAGCACCTCAGTAGGTTACATCAGAGAGGAGCTGCAGTGTCTATGCAGTGGGATGCCTGTGCCTTTAAGAGCCCAGCCCTGGGAAGCCCATGCTGAGAGGTGCTGCCTGTGGGAGGGGAAATAGAAAAGCCCCTCTGCTCCCCCCCGCATCTTTGCAAACACTGGAGTCTCAGCCCCCCGGGGTAACTGTTACCCCTCTGCTCCTGCCTGTGCCGGGGTTTAACCCTCTGGCGGCGCCTCCCCCTGGGCTTAACCCGGCTGCTTCCCGCCTCCCTGACTTTGCCCTTCAGCCCCTCTCCTAACTCTGCCTCCAGCTGCTTGACCCCCCCGACCAGTCAATTTCCACCCCCTGCTCAGACCCTGGCCACCCCCCTCCTCTGATTTGCCCCCTTTTGGCCCTCTTTAATCCCTGTAAAAAGTAGGGGGGATGGGTCCCATTCTCGGGGGGGGGGGGGCTGGGCGCCTGGCCGCTGCCTGCCCAATGCTCAAAGCGCCCCATGATCTTGCGGATGTTTGCCGAGTGCTGCAGGGTCACCTGCAGGGAGAGAAAGACGCGGTTAGGAGGTGATGCAGCCAAGGGTGCCTCACCCAACACTGAGATGCAGCCACCTCTGGGGTGAGTTGCACAAGTCAGCAAATGAATTTGGAACAGGAAATGCACTGAAAGGACCGAGGCAGCTGCAGGAGGTGGAGAAAAACAGGAAAAGCAGGAGCCCTGGATCCCAACCCTGCCCCTCCCTCACTCTACCCACTAACCCTCCTCCCCTCTCCTCCCAGAGTTGGGGGGAGAACCCAGGAGTCCTGGTCCCCAGCCTTGCCCACCCCCATATTCCACCCAACAGCTGCCCCCCCCCAATTGCAGGGCAGCACCACAGGGCACACCAGGGCCTGCCTGTTTGCACAGGACGGGCAACACCAGTGCCTCGGGGGAGAGATGATGCTAAGGGAGAAGCAGGCAGCAGACACCCCCACAACAGAGAAAGAAGTGCTAGGGGGTGCCGTGCTGCAAGGAGTGAGGGGGGTTGGCAGGGAATGGGAGGATCTCCCCTCACAGCGGGTGCATCTGTCTCCCCCGCAATTCCTCCCCAGCCCTACCCCGGCTCAGGCTAATCCCGGCCCAGCTACCAGGGTTACATTTGGCCTGGATTCCCCAGCTGCAGGAGGACGGGCATGGGGCTGGGGAGCATGAGCCTCTACTCCCCCTTCCCCCGACACAGCTGCAGGGACACTGACCAAAGGATCCTGCAGCACTGCTGCATAGAGGAAACTGAGGCACCAGCCAGTGACAGACACATCATGGCTTTCCTCATCCTCATCCTCTTTTCCATGAACAATCTGGGGTGAGTGGGTTAACTCAGGGCAGTTGCATAGTTAACCTGTGGAACTCCTTGCCGGAGGAGGTTGTGAAGGCCAAGACTATAACAGGGTTCAAAGAAAGAACTAGATAAATGAACAGAGGACAGGTCCATCAGAGGGTATTAGCCAGGGTGGGCAGGGATGGTGCCTGTAGCCTCTGTTTGCCAGAAGCTGGGAATGGGCGGCAGGGGATGGATCACTGGATGATTCCCTGCTCTGTTCATTCCCCCCGGGGCCCCTGGCACTGGCTGCTGGCAGCAGACAGGAGGATACTGGGCTAGATGGACTTTGTGTCTGAACCAGCCTGGCCGTTCTTATGCCTCCCTTGGCGCAGCGGTGACACCCAGTGGGCAGTCAGAGTAATGCACAGAAGGTGTTTTCCTGGGCGTAGCAGTGACACCCAGTGGGCAGTCAGAGTAACGCACAGAGCATGTTTCCCTTGGAGCAGCAGTGACACCTCGTGGTGATTCAGGGTAATGCACAGAAGGTGTTTCCCTTGATACAGCAGTGACACCCAGTGGCCAGGTGGCGTAATGCACAGCGTGTCTCTGCCTTCTAGGAGCAGTGACACCCACGGACCAGTCACGGTAATGCACAGAGCGTGTTTCCCACCAATCTGGGTAATGCACAGAGCATGTTTCCCATGGAGCAGCAGTGACACCCAGTGACCACCGGGGTGGCATCAAACTCTTCCCGTTTGGTGGGGGACTGAGGTGGGCTAGACAAAAAAAATTGGGGGGCTGTGCCCCCCCGTCACCTAGCTGCACCCTTCACGGGGGCCATGCCTCCCATACCTCAGCTCTTTCTCAGTTAGAGGCCAGGCTTATCTCCTCTCCCCCCGGCCAGGGTTTAGAGCAATACAACCTTTATTAAAATAAAGTAGTAAACAGAGTTTACTTTAAATAATCTAAATCTGTCTATGGTCCACACACATAGCAGAGGATGGTTTTGATCCATTGATCTCTAGGTTATGGGCCCAGCATGCTTCTGCTGCACCACTCTGCTGGCTTTTCACTCCTTTGCCACTCAGCTGACACTATCCGGATTAATGCCTTATGAGCTCGCACGCTGGCAGGCAGCTGCGCAGGCTGCTAGGCAGCTGCCCTGGTCACAGGATTTTACAGCTTATACAGGGTAAAAGGGATCTATTTGGGGTTTGGACCCCATTGGGAACTGGGCAGCCGGTTTAAGATCGGGTGGCGTAAGGAATACATAATCTGCAATAGCCCCGATTGGGGGTAAAGGGCTTTGGTGTGTGGAAAGGTGCAGGGTTAATTCGGTTTAACACTGCTAAATTTGGGTTAGGGTCACTTATTTTTTCTCTGGCCTAGCAAGAATGAATTGAATGTTGTGACTTTCTGGAATGTGCAGCGAGATTAAATGTGGGGAATTCAGTCTCTGTGTTTGTGAGCTGATGTTTTCCTCTCACAGGTCAGTGCCTGCATTGAAATACCAAGAGGGATCTAAGGGCTGGTGTACGCTGGGCACTTAAGTGGCAGAGCGACATCTCTCAGGGTGTGAAACCCCCGCCCCCAACCCATTTAGTTAAGGTGACCCACCTAAGCCCTGGTTAGATAGTGCTAAATAAAAGGAAGAATTGTTCTGTCAATGCAGCTATTACAGGGATGAGAAAAACCCTCCAGTCACTGTCTGTGCCAGAGTGCTATAGCAGTGCCACTGCAGCATTTTAAGTGTAGACAGAGTGAAACTAGATCTGGCTCCAGTTTGCACTGTGGATGCTCATGCAGGTGCCACGTCCCCTCTGTCTGACCATCGCATTGCAGGAGAGAAGGGTTCACTGGGATCGAATGCCCTGGCTCAGACCAGAGACACAGGGAGGTTTTGCTGTTCACGGATCTGTGCAAAGGAAATTGTGTCTCTGTGTGAAATTGAGGCAGGAACTGAAACACCCAATGCCCTAAGGAATGTGGGTGAAGGACTCGGGCTGAGCAATGATTTAACAGGGGGTTGTTTCAATTTATTGGCCTGATTAAAACTATGGCTAAAATCCCCCTGTAACAGGGGCTGTGGGACTCACAGACTCATAGACTTTAAGGTCAGAAGGAACCATTATGATCATCTAGTCTGACCTCCTGCACAATGCAGGCCACAGAATCTCACCCACCCACTTCTATAACAACCCCCTAGCCTATGTCTGAGTTATTGAAGTCCTCAAATTGCGGTTTGAAGACCTCAAGCTGCAGAGAATCCTCCAGCAAGTGACCCATGACCCGTGCCCCATGCTGCAGAGGAAGGTGAAAAACCTCCAGGGCCTCTGCTAATCTGCCCTGGAGGAAAATTCCTTCCCGACCCCAAATATAGCAATCAGTTAAACCCTGAGCATGTGGGAAAGACTCACCAGCCAGCACCCAGGAAAGAATTCTCTGTAGTAACTCAGATCCCAACCCATCTAACATCCCATCACAGACCACTGGGCATACTTACCTGCTGATAATCAAAGATCAATTGCCAAATTAATTGCCAAAATTAGGCTATCCCATCATACCATCCCCTCCATAAATTTATCAAGCTTAGTCTTAAAGCCAGATATGTCTTTTGCCCCCACTACTCCCCTTGGAAGGCTGTTCCAGAACTTCACTCCTCTAATGGTTAGAAACCTTCGTCTAATTTCAAGTCTAAACTTCCTAGTGTCCAGTTTATATCCATTTGTTCTTGTGTCCACATTGTTACTAAGCTTAAATAATTCCTCTTCCTCCCTAATATTAATCCTTCTGATATATTTATAAAGAGCAATCATATCCCCCCTCAACCTTCTTTTGGTTAGGCTAAACAAGCCAAGCTCTTTCAGTCTCCTTTCATAAGACAGGTTTTCCATTCCTTGTATCATCCTAGTAGCCCATCTCTGAACCTGTTCCAGTTTGAATTCATCCTTCTTAAACATGGGAGACCAGAACTGCACACAGTATTCCAGATGAGGTCTCACCAGTGCCTTATATAACGGTACTAAAACCTCCTTATCTTTCCTGGAAATACCTCGCCTGATGCATCCTAAAACCGCATTAGCTTTTTTAACGGCCATATCACATTGGCGGCTCATAGTCATCCTGTGATCAACCAATACTCTGAGGTCCTTCTCCTCCTCTGTTACTTCCAACTGATGCATCCCCAATTTATAACTAAAATTCTTGTTATTAATCCCTAAATGCATGACCTTGCACTTTTCACTATTAAATTTCATTCTATTACTATTACTCCAGTTTACAAGGTCATCCAGATCTTCCTGTATGATATCCCGGTCCTTCTCTGTGTTAGCAATACCTCCCAGCTTTGTGTCATCCACAAACTTTATTAGCACATTCCTGCTTTTTGTGGCAAGGTCAGTAATAAAAAGGTTAAATAAAATTGGTCCCAAAACTGATCCCTGAGGAACTCCACTAGTAACCTCCTTCCAGTCTGACAGTTCACCATTCAGTATGACCCATTGTAGTCTCCCCTTTAACCAGTTCCTTATCCACCTTTCAATTTTCATATTGATCCCCATCTTTTCCAATTTAACTAATAATTCCCCATGTGGAACCATGTGAAATGCCTTACTGAAATCGAGGTAAATTAGATCCACTGCATTTCCTTTGTCTAAAAAATCTGTTACTTTCTCAAAGAAGGAGATCAGGTTGGTTTGGCACGATCTACCTTTTGTGAAACCATGTTGTATTTTGTCCCAATTACCATTGACCTCAATTTCCTTAACTACCCTCTCCTTCAAAATTTTTTCCAAGACCTTACATACTACAGATGTCAAACTAACAGGCCTATAGTTACTTGGATCACTTTTTTTCCCTTTCTTAAAAATAGGGACTATGTTAGCAATTCTCCAGTCGTACGGTACAACCCCTGAGTTTACCGATTCATTAAAAATTCTTGCTAATGGGCTTGCAATTTCATGTGCCAGTTCCTTTAATATTCTTGGATGAAGATTATCTGGGCCCTCCGATTTAGTCCCATTAAGCTGGTCGAGTTTGGCTTCCACCTCGGATGTGGTAATATCTACCTTCATATACTCATTCCCAATTGTCATCCTTCCATTATCCCTAAGCTCCTCATTAGCCTTATTAAAGACTGAGGCAAAGTATTTATTTAGATATTGGGCCATGCCTAGATTATCTTTAACCTCCACTCCATCCTCAGTGTTTAGTGGTCCCACTTCTTTCTTTGTTTTCTTCTTATTTATATGGCTATAGAACCTTTTACTATTGGTTTTAATTCCCTTTGCAAGGTCAAACTCTACATGGCTTTTAGCCTTTCTCACTTCATCCCTACATGTTCTGACCTCAATAAGGTAGCTCTACTTACTAATCCCGCCCATCTTCCACTCCCTGTAGGCTTTCTCAGGACAGGCAGTTCTGCACAGAGTGTTCAGAGCTGCCCCGTATCTGCCCTTTCTCTGCACCGCCCCTGCTCCCAGAATGCACCAGGCCCTGGACTGAACTCTTCCCCTGCTGGCCGAGCTGGTTTCGTTTGCTGTGATCCTGTTGGCTTGGCAGGGGGGGAAGTGACATTCCCACCCCAGAGCCAACGCCCCCCTGTCACCCAGCCCCCTGACCCCCAGCAGTGCAGGTCAGCCAGGAGCTGGGCCCTGCCAGGCACTCAGGGGCGTCTCCCCTGCAGCTGGGGGCTCTCCCCAGCATGGTCTGCGGGAGCTCGCGCACTAACAGGGCAGCGGCAGCAGCCACATGGTGGGTTGGGCTGGTGACCCGGGTCCATCTCCTGGGGTTGGCTGGGTTCATGCTCAGGTGACTGGCCCCAGCCACCGGCCGAGCCCCACAGCCATGCTGCTGGTGTTACCGCACTAGCCCCTCACGACCCCATTCCCTCACTGAAGCCAGGAGAAGGTTTGCAGGGACGAGGTGGGAAGGGTTTGACCCCAATATCCCAGAGCTGATTCTCCCCACAAAGGGGTGTGTGGATGTGGTGGGTGCGTGTGCAACGCCCTGTGCCCATGAGGAGGGGACCGGAGCTCTGCCAGCGGGAAGATTTATCCTGCAGGAGCTCTCCCTCCCTCACTCCCCCAGGGGTTCCCCTGGAGCAGAGAAGCTTTGAATCCTCGCTGGAGACTAGAGACGCCCGAGCAGCACGAGCTGCCTGGCAGAGGTTCTGGATCAGGGCCTCACGGGCACATTGGGTTCATTCCCTCAGGGCTGCCCTGCCCAGGACCAGGGCTGCTCTCACTCCCCAGCACAGAGCGGACTGCAGGCTCTTTGCCAAGCTGGGTCCCAGCTCAAGGCAGATTTAATACTAGCAGGGGGCCCAGGTATGTGCTGGTGCCGCTCAGAGAGGGAATCTGGGGCAAAGACTGATTAGAAATTGGGTAACACTGAAGTGGGACTAGAAAGACCATTGCTGGGACGTGGGGGGTAGGTAGCCCCCATTGTGTACCGTGCCCTCACCGAGAAGTCTCTGGGAGAGTGGATTCTTCCTAATGGGCCACCAGCACGTCTCGTTGGTCCTGATGTTGGCTGCTCCTTTGCTGATACTGACAAGCTAGTTGTGGGCCTTCCCCACTCACCCCATAGCTCCGGGATGCACAGACAGCAATACTGGTGTGGAAGAAACGAACGCCACTCTCAGGTTTCAAGATCCTTAAGATCACTGACTTGCCAACGTAATGGTTGGGGGATATAGCTCAGTGGTAGAGTGTTTGACTGCAGATCAAGTGGTCCTTGGTTCAAATCCAAGTGCTCCCTTGAGAGCCTGGTCTTTCAACAAAAACAACTGCATATCCATTTCCATTATGTTCAGGAGCTCCACTGACTAGGGATGCCTGAAATGAAAGGAAATACTCAACATCGTCCTGTGCAAATGTATAAAAACCTAGCAAACA
Organism: Cuora mccordi; assembly: GCA_003846335.1. Classification (NCBI taxonomy): domain Eukaryota; kingdom Metazoa; phylum Chordata; order Testudines; family Geoemydidae; genus Cuora; species Cuora mccordi. The sequence goes on from RQSS01106718.1 coordinate 37,385, forward strand.
TGTCCCTCCGATGAAATCAGTTCCAATCCTCTAAGTGTCTAGTTTGTGTTTTCATCAACTAAACAAAGGCACATGAAGACACATTTGCAGGTCCTTGGGCTACAATGTGCAGAAGAACAAGAACCATGTCCACTTGGGAGGCATGGACTAGTCTGTATTACATTTGGTAAGTAAGTTGCCATTGGGACTGAAAACTCTACTGGAGGTG